>PVKA01018076.1:0-10855 GCA_004027165.1 Ctenomys sociabilis | reverse complement strand
CTGACCGGATCTTAAAATTTAAAAAGCAAAAGTAAAAAGGGCTGGGGATGAGGTCCTGAGTGCAATCCCAGTGCTGGCAAAACCGAGACAGACTGTACTTTCCCCCAGGAGTTACATTACACTTGTTAAATCCAGGTTTTTAAATATTTTGATACAGTGCTTCAGAATAGCCTGTTTCCTTTGTAGCCTCGGTTTTGTTTTGCATTTAAAAAATAGTGTTCTGGGGCCAGGGAGATAGTTCAGTAGAATAAGCGCTTGCCTGGCAAGTGCAAGGGCCTGAGTTCTATCCCAGGTTCTGCACAAAAAAAAAAATGTGTTCTGAGAGTGGTCCGGGAGAGCCCGCAACGAGGAGCCAGTACCAGCAGGGAGGAGCGCCCGCGGTTTCCAGTGTCGGGTTTCCTTTCCTTCCTGCTGTCCTTTCCCAGTACAGCTACCAATACAGCTTGGGGGATAGCTCAGCAGTCTAAGTGCCTACTTGGAAAACTCAAGGACCAGAGTTTGATCCCTGGCACCGGGTGCAGTGTTGGTCCTGGAACCCCAGGTACACCGTTCTGGCTGGCATGGTGGCCCATGCCTATAATCTCAGCACTGGGGAGGCTGAGACAGGAAGATTACTACGAGTCTGATGATCTGCATAGTGAGACCCTGCACCAAATGAATAAATGAATTTTTTTTTTAATTAAGGAAAACAAAGCTAGGGAAGAAAACAGACTCTTTGTGACTGCCTTTTTGACATTCGAAGTCATACATACTCCCAGGAGGCCCTTGGGAACTAGAGGGGGAGCTGCTCCCCTGCACACCCCAGCGGAGTCCCTTGGGGCCTCTGTGGTACCCACACTCAGAGCCTTCCATGACACATGTGTCAACGGGGCCATCTTCCTGCAGTGTCCAGCTTTCGTTGTGTTTATGGTGGTAAAATATAGCGAACATAGTGCCGCGTTCTAAGCAGTTCTGGCACAGTCAGTGGCCTTTGGCGCCTTCCCACTGTCACCAGTACCTGTCCCTGTGACGTCCACTTCCCACTGAGCCCCTGCTCCCACCAGCCAGCCACACCCTGTTTTCTCTTGGCCCTCACCCCCTTTTCTGTCCCTGTGAACCCGAGTGGCATGAGTTTTTACTGCTATGCTTCAGTCTTTCAGCACAAGTCTGTGGTAAATGCTTAAGACACAAATGTTTAACACAAGCAACATTTCATGGTGACTCTTCTGAATCCCCTTTAAAGTCCCAGTAGCCGCTATCAGCACGAAACACCATTTTTCTGGTTCTCAGTTACCTTCCTATTGCTGGGGTGAAGTACCAGACACCCGCCAGCCCAGGGAGGAGAGTTTTATTTTAGCCCAGTTTGCAGAGGGCTCAGTCCAGGGTCGCTGTCTCCAAGGCAGGTGGCCTGGCAGAGGAGGAACAGTCTGTGGCAGGGAAGGCAGGAAGCAGCCCAGAGATTAAGGGAGAAGTTGGGAGATGTCACAGCCTTGCAGACCGCACAGGTGCACAGGGGCCCTGCTTTTCTCAATAGGGTTCACCCTCCAGCATAGCGCACAGCTGGGAACTCATCTCTGGGCTAATCCGGTATTGGGTCGTGAGCAAGTACCCACACCTGGGATCCGGCATCACACACCTGGAGCGAGAGGGGAACCCTCCAGGGAGGGGTGGTCAAGGGGCGTGGCCAGGCTGTCTCCCGGCTCCCTCTTGACCTCTGTGCCTTTTGTCTGCCCTTCAGAAAGCAGAAAGCGAGCCCCTCTGCCACGGCATACTATCTTGGAGCTAAGCTATGGTGGACTGGTTCTTCCACAGACTAGGAGCCAAAATAAGGCTCTCCTCTAGTTTGTAGGTGTGAGGTGTTGTGTCCCTGGGATGAGCGAGTAACTGAGACACAAGAGTGCACTAGATTGGAATCTCAGTGAGCTGGATAACAGACGTCACTGTGTGGCCGTGGGTATCTCGGTGGCAGTCCGGCACCGAGATTGCGTTGCTGCGCAGCCACCGCGGCCAGGTGTCTCCAAAACTTCTGTCTTGTTGCACAGTTGAAACTCTGACCTCACCAACACTCAGTCCCCTTCCTCCCAGAGCCCCCGGCCCCCACTGTGAATCCGTCAGCTTAGGGCCTGGACTTCAGCAGCGCTTGGGTCAGAGCGTGTGGATTTGATCTCCAACACCAAGAGAACAAACAAAATCTAAATTCCTGGGACCTTGTGTAAGGAATCGCGTGGTATTTGTCCCTCTCTGACTGGCTTGTCTCAGCGGTGCCATGTCCCCGAGGCTCACCCCAGCTGGGCCATGCGCCAAAGGTCCCTCCTTCCCGAAGGCCCCTGGCACACAGGGGAGCCGCCCTTGACTGCTTCTCCTCCCACTTACTCCTGCCTACAGAAAGCAAGTTCCTTTTTGCACTGAGTATGGGTCATCTTCAATGGTAGCCCCATTGTCAGTGGCCTTGGGACATCACCCCCTCCCCAGCCGTGTCTCCTCCGCTCCAGGCCCCTCTGTCCTGGCAGGAGGACCCCGACAGCACTGCCTAAGACCTTGTCTCTGAATGTAGGACACGCATTTAGATCATTGCAGACTGTCACAACACAGGGGTTGTATGTGTCCATCTTTGTGCTGGAGATGGTTGTGTCACCGTGAACTGGCAAGGAGAAGTTCTGTCTGATTGCCCAACTCTGTCCCTTGAGACCCAGCCCATCTCCTTATCTGCCCATCAGTTCAAGTCCAGGAAGTGCCTGGTGCCCTACCATGCCCCCCCCACACAGTTCCAGCTCTTGATGGTGAGTTTCCTCCCACCAGCACTGTGGGGCTTGCAGGCCCAGGTGGTCTCAGGATGTGCCTCCAGCGGCACACAGAACTCCCTGCTTGGGCTATGTTCAGAGCCCAGAAAGCCCCCCTCCGCGGAAGCCGGTGCCCTGGGGTGCAGCAGGAAGGTGGGTGGGCGGGGCCGGTTGTCTGGGTGCAGGTCGATTGTGACAGCGTCCTGGACTCAGACTCACCCTTCCTGAGAGGCTCGGGCTTGGGCTGCACCGGCGTGAGCGCTGCGCTCAGCGCTCAGCCCTGTGTCTCACCATTCACTCATCCTCGTGAGCCCTGCAGACTGGGTTCTGGGTGCCATTTTCACTCCTATTCCACCTTGTTTTTTTTTCTTGGTCAGACAGGCTCTTGTTATGTGGTCCAGGCTGGCCTCGAAAACTCAGCAATTACAAGCATCTGCCACCACACCTAGCCACCACACCCACTTTACAGGGGGAAACTTGCTCAGAGGTGGTGACTCCGCAGGGGACGTCACGTGGACTCTGTCCCTGTCCTGGTCCCAAGCTATCCTTGGCTGCAGAGCAGAGCTGCGTCCTCCTGGCAGGACCACGGCTGCACCCGCCTGTTCATCTCACTGACCAGTTAGATTCCAGCCCTAGGCAGGAGCTCTCTGCTGCAAGCCATGGGATTGGTTGCTCTCAGCTTGCAATCCCTTGCATCATGAAGGCAGCTGGACATGCTCTGTAGATCCTGACGAGCCCAGGTCCTGTCCTGTGTCGTCATGTACAGTACAAGCACGGGCTCCCACAGCTGCCACTTCCTTGTGATGCCCCTATGGCAGTGAGCTCCAGACAAGGGAGTGAGTCTGTGTGCTGGCGCACGCCCGCAGCCCAACACCTGAAGGCTGATGCAGGAGGAGCCCCATGAGTTCCAGGCCAGAGGAGGAGGGGGGCGGAGGGGGAGGAGGAGGAGGAGGAGGAGCAGAGACCACACGCAGTCAGGACAAGGACTAGGAGAGGAATCTTCAGACCCAATAAACAAGTCAGCCATGCCCTCGATACAAGGAAGTGACTCCGAACACGATGGATATGCTGAGATCATGCCTTCAGAGTCCAAAGAACAGATTCCAGGACAAAGAGGTCGCAACTAGGAAGTTTAATTCAGAGAAGGCCCCTGAGAGGCAAGAGGGTCTCTAAAGTGGGCTGCAGTGGAGCTGTTTGTCTAGGGCTTTTATACAGTAAAGTCATATCACAGATTACCGTGGGTTAAGCTATAATCAGCCTATAGGTCTCAAGCACAGTGGCTCTACGGCCATGCATTGCAGCTTACTTGCCCCAATAGTAATCCGCAGGTAGGTACAGAGGACACTGCGCTTGCCATGATGGCTCCAGGCTGTTACAGTTCCTAGTGGTATTGCATTGTTTTTAGTGTGTGCTACATTTCGTATCTAATGTGTGTTGCATAATTTCTAGCGTGGCCTCGCTCTAGCACCTGAGGGCCTGGCCTTCAGGCCCCGTCTTGGTCCCTGTTCTGCCTCTCAGCCCTGGACCACAGCCTCTCGGCTCTGATTCTGTCCTGGGCCTGGCCCTGTCTCACTGCCTAGCACTGTAGCTAATGGAGCTCTCCACAAATCACCACCAAAGTCAGTTCAAACATGCAGCCGCTCATAACTGCACACCTGTGTAATCCAAACTGTCAAGTAAAACGCAGCATTCGCTAAGAAAGTTCATAGCAAAGCAAAAGCCAAGTGCATTCCGTTACCCTTCCACAGTGATTCCTTTCAATAATGGAAAAAGCCAAGGCCCATTTGTAGCAGCACAGAGCAGTAAAGATGCAGGGTCTGGGTGAGGAAGGTGGCAGGAGCACGCTGAAGGGGGCAGACCAGCCAGAGCGAGAGGCGTGTTCTGATGCGAGGGCCAGGTATTGGCAGGATACTAACCCACCCAGAGTGATTCCTGTGTGTGGCGCAACTCGAACAAGACCGGGGCACAGGGAGGGTGGTTTAAAGTTAACAACCGGCCTCCAGCGTGCATCGGGGAGAATGAACAGCAGCAACAGCCTCGACAGTTTTGTAAAAGTAACAACAGTGATTTTCAACTTTTTATAGCCTCCTGCTTCTCTGTTCAAACAAAATCTGTGCTGCCCTGTCCAGACACTCCCAGTGGGTGCCCACTGCTTCCCAGCAGCGGTCACATTCCCTAGCCCTTCCTTGTGCTGTGAAAACCAGCATTCAGGCAACCTCCAGAGAGGTGCAGGGCCCGGAAAGCTGGTGTATCCCTGTAATCCCAGCACTTGGGAGGCTGAGGCAGGAGGATGGCTCCAAGTTTGAAGCCAGCCTGAGCTGCATAGTGAGACCCTGTCTCAAGACCAGAAACACCTGAGAATGCTGAGCGATGAAGTCTGCACTCTGGCCTCCCCTCTGTGCAGCCCAAGTCACCTTGCCCGCAAGTCCGAGTCTCTATCTCCAGGGAGTCCAGTCAGGTCTGGAACAGCACTACTTGTCACTCCAGGAGTGGGGACAGAGTGCACTGCTGGCCTCTGCTGGTGGCAGCCACTGCCTTGACCATCCCACTAGGCTCAGGGCAGTTTCCCATGCCCAGCCCAGCATGCCCTAACCACAGTGGCAGAGGACTGAGAGCCCTGCGCTGTCCGCCCTGGCAGGGCTGGAGGCGTCCAACCCCACACTTAATGCTTGCGCCCCTACTAAGGTGGCAGCCAGGGAGGGGGCGTCCAGTGGCTGAAGTCCCTGCCATGCAGCCCTGTGGCCACACACTGCAGACCTCCACCAGCCGATGCCGCCACGCCCTGCCATTATGCAGGGGCGGCTGCCCAAGCAGGAGCGGGCACAAAGGTGACGTGGTCAGGAGTGGCTATTTGATCTCCTGTTAGTCCAGAATTTCCACTCCCGTGCCCAGCGTGGTCGCGACACTGCTCTCCGCGGGTCCTCGGGCTGGGGCTCGTGCAACACCCAGTCAGAAGCTTCGTTTTGAGAGGTGAGGCTTTAAACTCCTCTGCTTGGATCTGCTCTAGAGACAACCAGCCTGAGTGGGTCGAGAAAGAGGGGCCACCCTGAAGCGCAGGTGGGCTGGTGGTGGGGCTTGTGTTTGGCTGTTGTTCAGGGCCACAGTGTGTGTGCAGGGGTTGCAAACAAGGGCCGGGCGGTGTTTCTAGTGCGGTGTTGAAGTGTTTGTCCTCCGGAGCAGCATCAGCTGGGGAAGATTAGTTTAGGGATGCTGTTTAGGAATCTCTGTGCCTCCATTGGGCCCGAAGGTCCTTATCGTTCCTGTTGCTTCTCTCTGTTCTTCCAACTCCCAGGCAAGGCAGGCAGCCCGCTGCGGGCCTGCCACGTGAGCCTCTGAACCCAGCCCCGTACCCCGAAATCTCTGCTTGCTCTGGGCCCCACTCAAATTCAGATTATAAAGTCCTGTGGGCCCCCCCACAACACACTCACACTCACAAGCTTCCTTTGTGTGAGTGATATTTGCAGTCGGGAGCATTTGTAGTTTAGCTGATTCCAGGATTTTCCAGAGCAGGGTGAAGAAGTATTGGTAGTCGTGATTGTCTGGACAATTTGCTCCTTTCTACAGTGTTAAACTCACAGGCAGGACTTCAAGTCAAATCCAAAGCAAGGGTTAAGGCATCTGGGAAAAGGGTGTGTTGCTTTTATTTATGTTGAAGTGCCCAGGCTCCGTGGATGGCGTGTGCCTGTAATGCCTCTCTTCTGCTGTAGGTATCTAAGAAGTTGTGGGTGATTTCTGGTCTGTGGGGCAGCCTGTTAGCTGGTGAGCACTTTACAGAGGAAAGCGCGCTTTCTCAAGCCGTCTGCTCTGATCAAAAGCGCTTGAGCACCGTGCTGTGCACACACAGGCTGCCTTCTTCGCATTCACGTGAGGCAGCTTAGCGGAGCCCACAGCAACAGGGCAGGGAATCCGCGTTGGATTTTAGCACACTTGCCTCCAGCACTTCTGGCCAGTAGTCCACTGACAGTTGCAGGTCTTTGTATTCACGGCCAACAGAACTGGTGTCCTAAGAGATCTCCAGGCCACTCCCTTAGGGATCAGGGGGCTGGTCCTGCAAGGATCCCTGACTCTGAGGGATGAACTGAGAAATGGACACTCAGCCTCGGACAGACCACTCCTCAGCCCTCAGGGTGAGTGTGCATTTCTCAGTTCATCCCTCAGAGTCACAGGATCCTTGAGGTTTGTTTTTATTTTGGGATCTCTGAAAAGGGTCTCCCCCCTCCCCCGCAGGTGGCCCCTCCCCTGGCTGGGCCCAGAGGCTCACAGGCTCCTTTGGGACAGGCACAGGCACCTCCATCCTTGCATGGACACGTCCTCCCGCCCCCGCCCTTGGTCCTGCCCTCTAAGCCGGTTGCAGTGGTAGAGCTGTAAGGAGAAACTGTAATAAACACTGTTTTCTTCTTGCAAATGAAAGGCTTTCTCCCTCCACCTTGCTCTCTCCACTGTGGCTGCCGGCGGGTGCCTCTGCCTTCTGTTCTTAAGCGCCTCTTCTCTGTCTCAGCTGTGCCTTAGTCATCAAATAGGAGAGGGGACCCCCAGCCCTTGCCTTCATCATCTCCAGCTCCACCTGCTGCCCAGCTGAGGGCAGTTAGACTCCTCCCCCGTGGCTTCTCCAACATGTCACATCCTGTCCTTAGAAAATCCAGGGGAATTGAAAAAGACTGTTTTAGGTATGGTTAAGAGCTGGACTCTAGGTAATCATGAAAAAAAATCCTAATGTCATCATTTTTAAAAGAGTTTTTGCCAGGCATAGTAGAACATGTCTGTAGTCTCAACCCTCAGGAGGCTGAGGCAGGAAGATTGCTGTGAATTCAAGGCCAGCTGGAACTACACATTGAGAACCTACTTCAGAATAAATAAGAAAAAAATGAATGAATGAGTTTTTAATTTTCATTCTATTCCCAGTTGCCACAGAAGTGCAGAATACATGGCTACGTGCCAGTGAGTGCTCATAGCTTGTCAAAGCCCCTGTTTATTAGGAGAGCCCTTCTGTCTTCTGCCTGCCCACCTGTCCTTTATGAAGTGGCCCCATGCAGCGAGGACACACTCCCATCCAGTAGAGCCCTTCGCAGCTGGGGGGCTGCAGGGAAACAGCACCTGGGTCACAGGGCCAGCTGCTTCTGTGACAGAGACCTGCTCATTGCTGCTCGCCAGGACTCCAGGGCCTGATCTGCAGCCACTGTGGATCTGCTGGACCTGAGCGGGGCTGGTGACTGGGGGGATCCCTTTCTGCCATTGTTGGAACAGCAGACTCTTGGTAGATGGCCTGGCCAGGACCCTGGGCATGGGGTGGGGAGTCTGATCAGCAGGGCCCCAGGAGATACCAGCATGCCAGCCCCGGGGGCCCTGTGTGGGTATTTGGCGCGTGGGTATTTGGGGTGTTAATGTGTTTGGGATTCCCCTCTGCCATCTTCCAGCAAACGCCTGCTCCGCACCTGTGAGCCTCGGGGTGCACTGTGGAGGGAGGTCCCGGGTGACTGCATCCTCAGCCACGAGTGAGGCGCGGAGGGCTCTTAGGTCGTTGTCAGAAGACCCCAGCAGTCCGGCCCTGGCTGGAGTCCAGAGGCCTCGGGAGCTGCCTGCACTGTGGAGCCATTCAGCTGGCAGTTGTGGAAGCTCCAGTCGCTCAGTGCGAGGTGCGAGTGCTCCTCGCTTTTCTGTTGGAGGAGGCAGAGGGGGCCCTGCCCTCTGCTGTTCCGGTCGCTGTCTGCTTAAGGCTATGCCTCCAGCCCTCACACTTAGCAGCAAACCACAGGGGAAAACAAAGCAATGAACTTAGCAACAGACAGATTCCAGGGAGACTCGGTAACCAAGTCTGGGTGTGGCCCGGCGTGACGTGCTAGGGGCTGTGCTGCTGGCATTCCCTGTCCAGAGCAGGACATCAGGTCACCTCGCCTGCTTTCCCAGGAATCCTTGGAAGTCAGGTTCTGGTTAGGGCCCGGTGCATCTGGGTCCTGCTTTTGATACATTTAATATCCACACTACAAGGTTGATCTAGGCAGTTAGAACTTCCCCATGCCTAACCTGCCTGCACAGTCCAGGGTCCTGGGATCTGGATGTTTCTGGCCCTTAGAAGGGGCTGGAAATTCATAGCCTGTCAGATGTAGCTGCTGTCTGTCACCCTCAACCAAAGGAGCAGACTGAACTCTGTGCCATCAGCCTCATGGTTCTTCAAGACTGACCAGGTCCAGACGGGTCAGTCCCCTCAGGGCCCTCAGCTCTTCGCAGTGCCTCTAGCTGTGCTAACCTGCCTTACAGTGGGAACCGGGGGCTTCCCTTTGATTTTTCATACATTTCTGTGGTTTTGGTGTGGTGTTGTGGTTTTTTTTTTTTTTTTTTTTTTTTTTTTTTTTTTTTTTTTTTGTCTTTTTGAGACAGGGTCTACACTATGCAGTTCAGGCTGTCCTTAAGCTCACTTTGTAGCTCAGGCTGGTCTCGAACTCACAACAATCCTCCTGCCTCAGCCTCCTGAGTGCTGGGATTACAGGCATGCACCACCACGCCCGGCTTTGGTTTGTTTTTATGAGGTAAGGTCTCACTATGGAATTCAGGCCAGCCTTGAACTCACAGTGATCCTCCTGCCTCAGCCTTCCAAAGGTTGGGA
Source organism: Ctenomys sociabilis (assembly GCA_004027165.1). NCBI lineage: Eukaryota > Metazoa > Chordata > Mammalia > Rodentia > Ctenomyidae > Ctenomys > Ctenomys sociabilis. The sequence continues at coordinate 1,495 of PVKA01018076.1, read as the reverse complement.
TTACACGTGTGGCCCTATGGCAGGGAAGAAATTCCCATCCTGTTACATTAGTCGAGTTTTTGTCTCGAAACTCTGAAGAATGGACTCGAAGATAAAGGAGGTTCAAAGTAGGAAAAGTTTATTAAGAGGGAGCTCTGGAAGCCGGAGGGAGGCCGGCTGGTTGCCACTGAGTTGTTCCTTCAGGGTTTTTATAGTAAAATTACGTTGTAGGTACCCTTGGGTCAAACTGTGGAATTACAAATATAGGCACTTAACTAATAATGATCCAGTAGAAAAATCAGTGCACATAGGAAGGTGTGTAACATGAAGAACAAAGGCATTTCTGGAGGGGCAGGAGTGAAGGTCAGGGTGCTCTGGAATCGGCCTCGTGCCTATCATGAGGGTTCTAGTGTGTATTACCTTGTTTCCAGTGTGTAGCGCCTGTTGCAGCTCACTGCCCCCGAGGATACTGCTTACAGCCAGCTTCGAGCTGCCCTTCATCTGTGCAGAGGCTGCAGGCCTGGCGGTGGAGGCTCCCTCTTGGGCCTTGTTTCGTCACTCAGCCCTGGACCACAGCCTCTCTGCCCTGACTCTGGGCCTGGCCCTCTCTAACTGCCTAGCACTGTATCTGATGGAGCTCTCTGTAGTACCACCAAATACCTCTCGGCCTTTCTGTTACACTGCCAAGTTGCCTTTAGTGCTGGAGTGAACACTTGCTGGGCTTCCACATTTCCCGTTCTGTGGATTGTCACTTTCCAGGACCACATCCCTTGCCCTGACTTCTTGTGGGACTCTCCCAGCCCCAGGTATGTAGGTCCCAGTGTCTGTCTAATTATCACCTTTACAGCAGACCTGCCATGAGTTACAAAAGACTGGAGAGCTGCCTTTCAGGGGCTTCCTGGGGGGCCCTCAGAAAGTCAGTCATTTGCACTAAATTTAACAAAAGGCAGGTGTTCACAGGGTCTCTGGGTCTCTAAGCAGCCACCACAGAGGATGCAATAAGTGTTTTGCTCCAGTGCAGATGGCCATGTTGCTCTTAGAGCTGGGAAGTCCTGAGGTCGGGGGCCACACAGAACAGACCAAGCTAGTACAGCAGGGTGTGGCACCCCGAGCTAAGAGGAGGCTTAGTGTCACCATGCAGCCAGGTCCTGGCACAAAGGCTCTTTTGTACACTTTTTTTTTTTTTTTTTTTTTTTTTGGTCTTTTTGAGACAGGGTCTCGCTATGCAGTTCAGGCTGGCGTTAAGCTCACTTTGTAGCTCAGGCTGGTCTCGAACTCACAACAATCCTCCTGCCTCAGCCTCCCAAGTGCTGGGATTACAGGCATGCGCCACCATGCCCGGCTTCTTTTGTGCCCTTAATGAAAGAATTCAGTCGAGACACACAAAATCAGGTAGAACGGTTGTAGGGTTCCTGCACAAGAGCTGCACCTTCACAAGGGCAGCGAGGGCCACAAAGCTGTCTGTGAGTTGGTTGCTTGGTTGTTTTTTTTTTTTTTTTTTTTTTTTTTTTTTTGT
>PVKA01018075.1:0-44539 GCA_004027165.1 Ctenomys sociabilis | reverse complement strand
CCTCTTCCTCTACAGACTGTTGCTTCTAATCCTTACACAACCACAAAGCAAAAGCCCTAGAGAGTCTCAAAGGATCCACCACAGGGATGACTGTGTCCCCAGCCATACTGCAGATCCTCCTCCTGCCTTCCCTCCTCCAGCTCAGCCCAGCCACATGGATCTGCCCATGCCCTTTATTCCTCTTCCTGCTTTGTTACATATGGAAGAGTCCTTACCTGACAGTAATTGTTCATTTTTATATTAAGCATTAACTGTTTATTTCGACAAAGCAATAGAAATTAGTAATACAATTGTCTTAGCTATCCTGTCTCTCTAGCTAGCAAGCTATCTTCTTTCCTTTCTCCCATCCCAGTTGTTCTTTACTTTTGTGCAGTTTCTTTTCCTTTCACAGTATCTATTGTACCTTTTGTATTTCATTTACTCTTTCAGTTTTTTACACTAGGGAAACAATATGATGTTTATACATGTTGAGTCTGATTTATTTAACTCATGAATATGGTCTTTAGTTGCATCCATTTACCTATAAAAACCTTGAATTTATCTTTCTTTATAGATGAATAATACTCTATTATATAAAACTACCATGCTATTTTTATGCATCCCTCAGCTGATGGGGATTTGGGTTGTTTCCGTGACTTAGCTATGACAAGTTAGGCTGCTAGTGCTCATTCAATTTTGTTTTGTTGTTTCAGCTCACTTTATTAAAAAGCTAAGGTGAAAGTCATCCTTGGAATAAATCCCAGGGGAAGGTACATGGTACCACTAATGAACACCTGCTAAGTTTCATTCATGAAATGTATTTAGGGTAGAGACTAAGTCACAAGTGACAGCGTATGTTGCAGCTTAGTACAGTACCTGAGACTTGTGAATGAATGAATGAATGAATGAATGAATGAATGAATCAATCAATCAATCAATAAACCAATGGGTGGATAGGTGGAGGAGTGACTGAAGTAAATGGATCTGAGTTATAATAAGTTGTAACAAGGCTAACACATGAACTCTGCAAGTCTGCTATGAGGATCTTGTAGAGTAAGTGTTAAGAACTTTTGGTTTCTCCTTCCATTCCAAATAGGATTAATAATAAATGATTGTGGAATGCAGAAAGTGCCAACCCAGGCAATCATTTTCACTTCCAAATTTCAAGAGTCAGAGAGGGCTGAGGAGATAGCCCAGGAAAATAAGTGCTTCCCTGGTAAGTGCAAGGGCCCGAGTTCAATCCCTGTTTCAGCCAAAAAAAAAAAAAAAGTCAGAAACAGCACAAAAATTTGGACATTAAATTCCTTGGACTAAGAAGCAGCTTTCTTTCCATGTCCACATTGCTAGTTCTTTATGTTGAAGATGGCTGAAAACAAATTTAAAACATTGCAAAATAAATTAATAACCTTTGTACAGAACTTTGATTCTTCATGAAGCAGATTTCCAGTAATTTATATTAAAAAGCTAATGAGCACTGTTCTGTCTTCTTGCTAGATCCCCTCTCCTCCCTTAAGCCTCGCTCTTCTACTTTCAGTTTATTTCCACATATGAAAATAAACATTGATATTTGTCTTTCTGAAAAAAAAAAAAAAAACAAAAGAGTGTGGTGGTGGATGCATAGTGTCTGAAGCTTAACTGGATTGGCTCAGAGACTCCAGGTCCCAGGAAGGACCCGCCCTAGAGTGACTCAGTCCTTAGGAAGTTGAGGAAGCATTTCCTTGGAGGAGCTCTGGTCTACGCAGTCAGCATGGAAGGAAGGGAGAGAGGCTTGATAAACACCACAGTGGCTGCTCTTTCCTCTGCTCTTTGCTGTTCTCCACAGCCATAAACTGCTGCCTTCTGCCTGTGCCACTCCATCTTGGAGCCAGCTGAGTATGGACTGAAACCTCCACAAGCTGTGAGCTAAACAACCCTTTCCTTCCCTAACTAGAGTGTCAGGTATTTTTTCCCAGCAATAAGTGAAAAGCAACTGAGCCAAAGAGTTAATGAGCACTGCTTAGGAATGAACACTTTGAAGGCTACCAGAAGGACCTCAACTGATGGAACAATTTGAAACACATCATTTGATTCATGTGATGCTCTTAGAACTATAATAAAAACTGCAATCTCAACTCTATAGTCTAATAAATTGTGGGACAAATTTAACTGACCAAGTGCCCCAACTCTGTAGTTAGGTTGAAGGATGAATATCCAGAGTTGCCCATTCTCACTAGGGGTCTGGTTTGAATTACCTATGTACTCACTTGAGAGAAAAAGAACTTATGTTCTCTGTGCCTTAGTTTACTCATCTGGTGGACATGAATAGTTGATTTTCCTTTAATGAGTTAAGTGAGGTAATGTAAGACTAACAATGAGTTAAAGCATTTTACATAGAGAGTTCCTCAATAAATGCCAGATGTATTGTTATTATTGTCATAAATTTTATTAATGCTTTTATTAATGGTACTAATGTTATATTTATCTAAATACATATGCCGAATATGTTTTAGAATTGGGATCAGAGTCACTTAAAGCCTTATACTCTAAGACAAATATCCATGAAAAAAGAGCAGATTGATAAAGAGATTCATAACCTTAATGCAAACTCAAAGGCATCAACACTAGCTTTCTTTCTAGTGTTCATGGTCACCACCTTTCATGAAGTCAGTGTTTTCTACTTCAAAAGTTACCCTAGGAAGCACCTGTTACCATTAGAAAAGCATGTGTAGTGTCCCCTATAATTCTCTGTCTTTTCGTATTAGTCATGCGCACCTCTGGGGCAACGGGAGAATAGTATTGCCTTCTATTCCATAGAACATTTTCAAGCCAGTGATTATATTCTGACAGGTCTCTAAGATGATTAACAACCAGTCTCCAGCATGCAGTGGGTCACACTTGAAATACATGCAAATGACACACAGAATTTATAGTAACATTGCTCAGCCTAAGTGGAGGGGCTGAGCTGTTTTGATTCACGTGCTCAACATTCATCAAGCTACATTACATGTCAGGACCTGGGATGGACACGGGGGCCACAGAGATCGGAACATAGCTCTTGCTCTCGGAGTTGTTAGACTAGAAAAATGCCTGCAAGTTCTTTGCGGAAGACGTTTTCATTTTTGTCATTCTAAAGAGCATATCTTCTGGTGCAAGTCTGTCATTTTCTAGAAAATAAACAAGGGCTGCCAGAGATAGCTCAAGGGCCAGGGAGATAGCTCAAGGACAGGGGAGATAGCTCAGTAGAATACGCTTGCCTGGCAAGTGCAGGGTTCTGAGTTCAATCCCTGTTGGTACTGGAAAAAAAAAAAAAGAAATTAAAGCACAAAGATAGAAAGCAACTCCCCCAAACCACATAGATATCAAGGCTACGCACTACTAGTAGAACCCTCTGTCCTCTATTATTTCTCCATTATTAAGCAAAGGACTTTTTTTTTTCTAAGAGACTATGTCACAGACGAAAAATACAAATTCTCATAGGTTGAGGAGCAAAGACATCATCTAAAGAGGACTGGAGTTTCTCTTTGAACCTACCATGATTTCTTTTTGACCCAGGGATTTATGATAAGTCTAAAGACTATTGTACTGGATGCCCATTTCTGCTCTTCGACAAAAACTTTTTGCAATATTTAAAACACATTTTCCAGCATGAGAGCTAGAGTGTACTTTCATGAGTGGATGTACAGGAGTCATGGTTCCAGTCTCTGCTCTGCCATAGAGACTGCTGACCTGGATCCCAGCGGTCTGGGCCAAATCTTTCCTTCTCTGAAGGATTACAGGAGTAATGGGATATCCCAGCAAGAGTGGTTCGTTGTGAACCCTCTAAGAAAAGCTCCACTACTGTGATTCCTCCAGAAAGTTCCCTTACTTGATAATAAAAGTAAAATTGTACCTTGTCTCCCTAACTACCCATCATTGGTCATCGGTCACCTAGCCAATGCTTGAAAAATCTTACATGCAAATTAGTTAAGATCTGGGGGTCTGAAGTCAACATGAGACACTGTAGTGGTTGATACATTGTGTCAACTTGGCTCAATCTGTAGGCTGTAGAGGAATGGCCCTGGGGCCCGATTGGTTCTGCCCTGAGGCATGATTGGTTCTACAGTGGGACGCAATTGGTTCTGCCCTGGGAGTTCCTACTGGGCAGGCCCTGGGTTGCAATTGGTTGCACCCTAGGGCGTGACGGCCGCTCCAGAATGACTCAGCACAAAGTACGTATAAAAAAGTTGAGGAAGGCTTCTCCGCTGCTGCCCTGCTCCTCTTCCTCAGAGGAGCTTGGTCTTTGCAGCAGTGCCACTTCTTTGCAGTGGGGCGCCAGTCTTCGCCGTCAGTGTAGAAGGAAGAGAGAGGCATGATGGACGCCGCAGCCGCTGCTCCTCCTCTGCCCTTCATTGTTTCCTGCCACCATGAACTGCTGCCATTGCCTTGGAGCCAGCAGAGGATGAACTGAAACCTCCGCAAACTGTGAGCAAAATAAACCTTTCCTTCCTTCATTTTGAGTGTTGGGTATTTGTCCCAGTAATGAGTAAAAAGTAACCAAGACAGAAATGAAGCAGGTGAGGTGAGAGGGATGCTGAAAAAGGCGTGTGTGATGGTGGCGGTGGGGATTCTCACCTCGGCTATCCGCTGCTACGCATACTGTGTGAATTGTAGCAAACTTCTGGACCTTACCCTGAGCCTCCCTAGCACTCATCAAATGAAGGCAATAATCCTATACTGTTTTTCCTTGTCTTGTTAGATGGTGTGGAGTTCTAGTAGGAACACAGGTGTGAAGGCACTTTGTAAGCCACTAAGCAATTTGCAAGCATTAGATAGGAGTACCAGAGGGACAGTCTTGTTTCAGAACCTTGGGCCTCATCGGCTGAGGCCATTGAACACCACTCTCCTAAAAAGTGATGTCATTCATAGGGCTTAGGTTTCCAGGCCAGCTCAATTAATGTAATCAGTCATTCATGTAATCAGTCTTAGTTATTTTCTCTGTTGTGGACACAAAATTACTGACACCCAAAGTTAAAGAAGGAAAAGTTTATTTGTTACTCACATTTTAGTTCATAGTCAACTAGTGTCAAAGCAAGGCAGCAGAGAAACGGGCATTGTGGAGGAAAAACTGCCCATGGCAGAGCAGGAAGAAAGCAGCAAGAAGCAGCAGCAGCAGCAGGCTGTCTGCTTCTCCGTTCCATGCCCTCCGGGCCACCAGCTTATCTATTCCTAAGACTATGCTAAGCCTATGAGTGGACTGAAGTAGGGATCACACACCTTTATCCCAGTATTACACTCCCTAGATCCACTCACCTCCAAAAATCTCTACCTATGACTGCATGAAGACTTGGGTGACATCTATATACAGGCCACCATATGGTCCCAAATGGCAAAGCAAAAGGGGAAGATTACAAGAATAGAGGCATATCTGCCCATCAGATTTTCACTGCTATGACAAAAATTCGAGAAACATGCTTTAAACAGAAAAAACGTTCCTTTGGGCTCATGACTTCAGAGATGTCAGCCCACCATGAGTTGGGTCTTTGCTTTGAGACTGTGGTGAAGCAGAACATCTCAATGGAAGAAAGATGTGGAGAAAAGCTGTGCACCTCAGAAGGCCACCCATCAAGGAGAGTGAGGGCTGAAGTCCTTCTATTTCCTCCAAGGACACACTTTGTCCTGACTTCCTCCAAACGATCCCACCTCCTCCCAGATTTATAGCAGGCTGCCGACTACACCCTCCACATGTAGCTTTGGGAGTATATTTAAGATCCAAACCAGAAGAGTATACCTCATATTATACCCAATTACTTTTGATCATATAGTTTCTCATGAAAAACACATTCTGGATTCTAGAGCCCTCAGAAAGCATCTGCCTAACTAGCAGACCTAAGGGGTTGGAAGGTAAAAAATTGAGAGCCAGACAGGCTAGGTTCCTGTCCTGCCTCTGCTACTCTAGTTGTGTGATGGAAAGCAGATGAGTGGAACCCCGCCCATCCCTGTCTCTATGTCTGTGCAACGAGAGAGAGAAGGACTGCCTTGCAGTCCTCCAAGGAAGTTCATGGAGAGCCCTGGCCCTTGCAGCCCCTGCCTGTGCCTGTAGGCCTGCTCGCCGTCTTCATTTCCCTAGAGCAGGGGTCCGACTGTAGTTCTCCAGCAAACTGCCATGGGGTTTCTGATTTTGAGAGCATCGGGGGGTGAGAGCTGCTTGAGGTCCTCAGTGAGGCCTGGCGTCAGTCTCCACAGCCCACCCATAGCTATTAGCATCACCTACCCATACACAAGCAGAAAAACCAGGGGTAAGGACTTATCTAGCAGCAGTAGAGTGAAGCACTGAACACAAGCTACCTATTCAATTTATTAAGCGATTTTTATTGCCTTCAGGGCTTAAAAACCTAAGACTTGGGCTGGCCAAATAGCTCAATGGATTAAAGCACCTGCAAGAAGGAACAGGGGCCAGAGGTACAATCCCAGGGCAAGCAGCATTGGCCCTGCCCCCTGGACATGCTGAGACAGCAATTAAGACTAGGCATGGGGCCTGCACCTGTAATCCCAGCTCTTGGGAAGCTGTAAACAGGAGAATCACTGTGAGTCTGATCTAGTACTAAAACCCTGAACACCCTGTAGACCCTTCCCTAAAATACAGGGGAAAAAACAAGACTTTACAGAAAAACTGAAAACATATTCCTATAAGATATATGGTTTAAGATGCCAGTACAACCATTATAATTATCTTTTATTTAAAAGGCTAGAAACTGTTTTAGGACTGATTTCCCACCGATATTATACAAAATTGAGAAGACATAGATTTTGAAATGAATACCCATATACTTACCATTCAACATTCCACCATTCCTATTTTATCACATATATGTTATTTTAACCATCTCTAGCACCATCCATCGATTCATTTTGTTGTTGATGTATTTTTTTAATTAAATGGTAGATACTAGTACACTACTTTCTAAATACCCAAGGAAAAAAATCTCACTAGCTACAGTTGAGCATTTGTTTCCACTTTTCTCTCTATATGGAGGTAAAAGCTACTCACAGTGAGAGGAAAAGATCTTATGTAAAAGTTCTTTATCAGTTTGGGTAGATTTATATATTGCATATCCAAAGTCTTTATTGAGATGTATGACATTATCACGATCCTGAAAATCTCCCTCAATACCATTCCAATTTAGACTCTTCCCTTCAGAGACAACAACTATTCCATTTTTCAGGATACACTTCACTTTAGAGTACTTTTAGATTCACAGCAAAAATGAAAAGATATACAGATTTCCCATACACTCTCTGCCCACACATGCATAACTATAGTGCTTTCAAACTCTTCCTCCTGACTACTGCATTTCTAGCAACCCATGGATCTACCTTGATATTTCTTTTTTTTTTTTTTTTTTTTTTTTTTTTTTGGCAGAACCGGGGATTGAACTCAGGCCCTTGCGCTTGCCAGGGAAGCACTTATTCCACTGAGCCATCTCCCTGGCCCCTCTACCTTGATATTTCATCATCACACAAAAGCTACGTGTTTTACCTCAGAATTCTCTCTCAGGGGTGCACCTTTGGCTGGCTTGGACAAATGCATAATACATGAATCCGTATTTGTGGCTACGTACAATGTAGATTCACTTCTCATGTCCTAAAATCTCATTTTGGATCCCAAGTCCAATCCTTCCAGCTCCCTTACGTGGCCGGGTCATAAGCTGGGGAATGAGGGAAGCTGGGCTCAGGGCCTCTCTGGCCATCGATCCCTCCTTCTCGCATAACTCCTCATCTTCTGTCATCTTCATAGTTTTGCTTTTTGGCCCAAGAAGGCCGCACAGTTGGACCTGTGCAGCATAAAGCCTTTCTAGATGGACTTCTTTCACTTAATAATATGCTTCTGAGTTTCTTTTGTGTCTTTCTGGTGCATTTATTTTTAGTGCTAAATATACTCCTGTTTCTGGAAGCCCAGTTTATGTATTCACCTACTGAAGAATGTCGGATTTCCTTCCAATTTTTAACAATTGTGGATAAAATTCCTATGAACACAAACCACATGCAGATTATTTTGTAGTCATAAGTTTTCATCTCCTTTGGTTAAATATCAAGACTCATGGTTGCTGGATCAAAGGCCGCAAATAGGTTAGACTTTTGAGAAGCTGTCAAATTATCTTCCATAGTAGCTGTGCCATTTTGCATCACAAGCAAGGAGTGAAATTTCTTCTTGCTCCACATCCTGTTTAATATCGAGTGCTGTTGGTTGTCTAAGACTGTTGATGTCATGATAACAAAATGCCACAGACTAGGTAACCTACAAAGAACAGAAGCAGTTTTGGAAGTCTGGGAAGTGCAAGATGAAAGCACCAACTTTGGTGTTTGTTGAGAGGTGCCCTCGGCTTTCAAAATGATGCCATCTTGCTGCATATGACAGAGGGAGGGTGAAAGGGACAAAGTGCCAAAGGGTGAGCACCCCGTCCTCACGCAGCTGGGAGGCAACAGAGCAGAAAGGGCCACACATTGTGAGGGCCCACTTTATAAAGTCTTCATACCATTCAGACACTTGTGATTTCATTGGTTTTTTTCTATTGATTTCCTGTTTTAAATTTTACTGAATTTCGCTTTAAAATGTACTATTTGTGTCCCCTTCTTCTTACTGTGGACTTAATTTCTCTCCTTTTTCTAGTTCTTTTTAACGTGGAGACTTGGGTTGTTTGTTAGATATTTCTTCTTTGGCAATAGATGTGCCTACCCAGGGAGAAAATTTCCTTTCAGGCACTGATTTTGCTTTGTCAAATTTTGATTTATTTTTCTTCTTTCCTTTCTTTCTTTCTTCTCTCTCTCTCTCTCTCTCTCTCTCTCTCTCTCTCTCTCTCTCTCTCTCTCTCTCTTAATTTATTTATTTGGTACAGGGTCACACTACACAGCTCAGATTCATAGTAATCCTCCTGTTTTCAGCATCCCCAGCACTGGGATTACAGGCATGTGCCACCATGCCCAGGCTCAGTGGCCAGCTCAGCATGCTCAGAGTGGGGATGGAACAGCCTGTGTACCAGGGATTGAACCTGGTACCTTTGCTCACCTAAGCAGGCGCTTAGTCCACTGAGCTATTGACAACCCTTCTCTTTTTCTTGATAAATTTCCTTGCTCTGAAATCCAATCTGTGTGGCAGTAATGTATTTACTTCCACTTTCTTTTGATTAATGTTAGCGTGGTACATCTTTCTCCATCCTTTTAACCTATTAGTGTTTTTACGTGTAAAGTGGGCTTCCTTTATGTTTGAATAATACATATATATTATAAATTATATATATATATATTATCAGCATAATCATACTAGCTAAATAAAGTGGGTTCCTTGTAGACAACATATACTTTAATTTTAGTTTTTGATCCTTTCAGACAATTTCTGTCTTTTAAATGATATAGAGTACTGCCAGCTAAAGTGATTGGCGATGTCGTTCAAGTCCTAGCAGCTAATCACTGCTCTCTATTTGTGCCTTATCTTTGCAATTCATTCTTGTTCTACATATTTTGGTTTTAAAGAAATGCTTCCTATAATTATTTTTCTCTCTGGCCTTTGGATATCAATTGTATTTCTTTTAAAAAAGTTTTAGTCATGGCCAAGTTGGCTGTAGACATTTAGATCTAAGGAAATCACATTATGATGACACTGCCCAGCCAGCCACCCCAGTTGCATGATTACTAGCAAACCAAGTCTAACTCCTTCTTCTTCTCTCTTGCATCGTGGATTTCATTTACTTCACTGAAACATGCAAATACATCTAATACACTTGTTGTATTAAAACATCTAATACACTGTTGCTACCGTTATTCTAAGGGGACTATTACTAAATTAAAAATGAGAAAATTAAAGTTTTTCTTTTTATCTTCACTTATCCCTTCTTTGATTTTATTTTTAAATTTCCTTCATGTAGATCTGGGCTTCTATCTCACATCTTTTCCTTCTTTTTATAGAATTCCTTGTACTACGTTTTGTAAGATCAGGAAATTCCTTTTTCTTTCACTCCAGAAGGGTACTTCATGGAGTCCAGGATTCTACGCTGGGGGGAATTTTCCCTCAGTCCTTCATTTCGCTCCCCTCTCTCCTTGTTGCCAAGGCTTCTGAGAAGCCATGCGAGTGCATTTGCTCCTCTGTAGACAAAGGTTTACCCTCCACACTCAGCTTCTATTAGAAATATTTTCTTTACCTTTAATATTTTTCTGTAGCTTGCCTATGATAGTGCTAAGTGAAGGATGTTTTTCCTGTTTTTGTATTTATCCTGCTTCTTATTTTCCAAGCTACTGGGCCAGTAGCTTGTTAGCTGACAATAATTTAAGGAAATCGTCATTCATTATTACTGAAAATAGTCTCCTCTCCTATTCTCTTCCCTTTTTTTCCCTCTTCTATCATGTGACTTTTATACTTTTTGTAGTTGTCATATACTTCATGGATATTCTGTCCTGCTTTTTTCAGTCCTTTTATTATATACTTTTCAGTTTCAGAGGCTTCTACTGAGAAAGCCTGAAGTTTCGAAATTCTTTACCCATCCCTACCCCATCTACTTTTAACCCATCTAAGTATTCTTAATTTCTGTTACTATGTTTCGATCTCTAGTGTTATATTGTTGTTCTTCATTAAAATTCTCACCTCTCTGGTTACATCTCTCTCTATACTCTCTCTACACTTCACCCACGAGAACTCTTTAGTGCATTAATCATTATTGCTTTAATTTCCCAGCCTGACAATCCCAACACCCCTGCTATATTTGAATTTGTTTTTGATGCATGCTTGGTGTCCTTAATTTCTTTTTGCCTTCTAATATGCTCTAGTATGCTTTCTGTCTCTCTCTCTCTCTCTCTCTCTCTCTCTCTCTCTCTCTCTCTCTCTCCATAGTTAATTTGATGTTCTGAGTTAGAGGAACTACTGAAATTAAGAGCTCAGCATGTGGTAAGGAGTATTGGGTGGGGAACACTATAGAAATCCAGGGTTAGGTCTCAGCCTGTTGGTGAGGGCTTAGTCTTCTGGTGAGCCTGTTCCCCTGGACTGTGTGTTTCACCCATTTCTTAAACTACTTTTCTTATTCCTCAGCCTTAGACAAATAGGAAGAAGGGTAGAGGAGCCTGGAGTAGCTGAAGTTGGGTATTTTTCATCCTCCGGGTTACTCTGATAAGACCCCAGGAGGTTAGGCTTTGGTTAGGTAGTTTCTCCTGCAAGCGGGCCTCATTAAGTGAGCCATAATACTTATGTATACTTCAAAGAGGCTGCCCTTGTCCCCACATTGGAAGCATCAGTATTTTCTTCAATGTTCACTGTGAAAACAAGGTCAAACTCCTGGAGTCAAAACCCATGGACAGTACGGTGCCCCCCAGTTGGATTTTCAGACTGTTTAACTCTCTGAGCCGGCAGCACACCACCACCTCCAACCAGATACACAGCAGGTAAATGTGGAGAATCACCGCAGCCCCAGAAGCCCTCAGCCCCTGGAGTTGTGTGGCTCTCAGCACTGCTTGCCTGGGTTTCCAACTCCGGATCGCCCTTCGCCTTTGTGACTCATTCCTCTACAGTCAACAGGAGGCCTTGCCCTCCAGCTTGTTCCAGCCTTTGTTGTTAGGATGGAATGGCACCATCCAAGTTTCTTATGGGCTGGTCAGAACCTGGACGTTTTCTTTTTGTGTTCACAGTAGTTCGGCCCGTTCTAGAGATCTGTGTCAGTGGGATCATGCCATAAGACTTCTTTTAATAAGCATGTGTTTGAGACTCAGCCATGATTTTATGTTTATTAATAATTTGCTCCTTTTCCATTTTTAAGTAATATTTATCCCACAATTTGTTTATCCTTCTCTTTGTGGTGGATGCCTGGGCTGTTTCCAGTTGGGGGCTAGAATGGACACATTGGCTATGAATATTTCTATAAAGTCACTTCTGCATGTATGCTCTCCTTCTCTTTGGTAAATGGCAAGCAGGAGAGATACCAGGCCATGGGCTACGCATAGGTCCAGTTTTATGAGAAGCCAGCACTCTGTTTTTTCAATGTGGCTGTGCTGTTTTACAATTTCCACGGCAGTGTGTGGAAGTGTCCATAGTCCACACACTTGCCACTATTGTGTTTTTCTAGCTTTAGCCATTTTGGTGAATATGTAGCAAGATCTCAATTTTTGTGATAAAAGAGGTTGTTTTTTTTTTTTTTTTTAATTTTAGGGAAGGGTCTGCAGTGTGTTCAGGTTCTCACTACTAGATCAGACTCATAGTGATCTGCCTGTTTACCGCCTCCCAAGAGCTGGGATTACAGGTGCACGCCACCACACCCAGTCTCAATTGCTGCCTCAGCACACCCCGCACAGCAGTCCTGGGGATCAAATCCCCAGCCCCTGTGCCTATTTGCAGGCATTTTAATCTGCTGAGCTATTTGGTTGGCCCTAAAAGAGATTCTTAAAGACTTAAAGTTATCTTGACGATAATTTAATATGAAACACAAGGATTTCAGGAGTCCATTTCTGGATGCATTATTTTGGGATGCGCCATAAATTATAAGTTAGGACAAAGAAAATTATTCTGCCAATGTGGGTAGTGCTAAGGTAAGAAAAGTCTAAGTACTATACTGCGCTACGGTCCCTGGGGCTTTTCTTCCAAGTTCTCTGTACAGAAAGACCCCAGTTCCTAGGGTGACCTCAGCAATCTCTGTGATAGAATTTAATCATCTTGACAACTCTTCTGACTCCATGTTTTCTTACTAGTACATGTTTACATGGATAATGTTCGCATTCCCGTGGGGCCTTGGTACCAAACGCAGCACTGAACATCACTTTTCATAGTGGAAGACTTGACTTGCCTGGCACCAGTGCTCACCAGGCTAGAGGCAGAGCCACGCCAGCTTAGTACACAGCTCCGGCCAGGCCCCTGCACTGCCTCCCTGAGCCGCTGGCCCTCCCGGTGATCCCTCTTCCACTCTCTTCTCATTTCCCAGGCTCTGTGAGGTTCTCGTCTGAGCCAATTCTAAGGCAGAGGTACGACTTGTGCTGGCTCAGCACTCTAACAGAGAGTGAAAACATTTTTTTGACCTGGGAGTGAAAGTCAGGAGCCTGTCTCCCCTAAGGCAAGTCATTTCTAGCTATTTCAATTTCACTCACTTAGCAACTTCTGAGACTCAATCTCTCCTTCCTTCTCTGGAAGTTAAACTCAAGGCCTAATTGAAATATACATTTCTTGCCACCTGCTTCAGCCCTGGTGCTGACTAATGTCTAATGCAGAGGATGGGGCAAAGGAGACCGGGCTCGTGGGGCTGCAAAGCTAGTCCTGTTGTGAGAGGCAGCAGAGCCTCTGTGCTGCCACTGGAGGGACAGGATTTGAGTCTTTGTGTTTTTTCTTTTGGTACCTGGGATCGAACTCAGAACCTAGCCAGTGCACTTCCCAGGCAGGCTCTTAAGTCACTGAGCTCTCTCCCCAGCCCTGACTCTTTGCTTTGCAGCCATCATTTTGGTTGAATCATGGGATCCTTCTGACCTTCTTTCTCTTTGCATCTGAGATACAAAGCTAACAATCCTAACAGAGAACTCATGGTTTTCTGTGAAGATTAAGTAAGGGGGCCACCATGACACATTTACCATAGTGGATGGCCTAGCGCTCGATAAATGCCAAGCGTGATGATGGTGGTTGTGTCTCCACCAACTACATGAAAGTTAGTGCTACTCTTCTGGGAGTAACCACCCACAGGTCAACGTTAGGAAGAGGAATAAAGGGAAGTACTGTTGATGCAGTACCAACCAAATGCTGAGTTCACTACATTCGTGTTTACAGTGATTCTGGGACAGGGAGAGCTGTACCATGCTCCCATTTTACAGATGGCAAAAGTGAGTCCTGAAGTGGTATGTGACATTACCAAAAGCCATGACAGAGGTCAGAGTCAAGGACTGTCATTAGAAAAATAATGTATAAAAAGTTTCTCTAGACAGATGCTACTTGGAAGTTTCTTGCTGGGTCAGGCTATCCAGTGCTGTCCACATCTACTTGACCTGGGGGTGGAGGGGAAATTTAAAATGGATCTCAGCTTGTGCAGTGGTTGTAGCATAATCTTAAAAAAGATATGATTACAAAATGATGAGCTTAGTCACCAGAATCAGACCTGTTTTATCTCAGGCTTCAAACCCCTAAAGTCTAAACTTGAGACCATCCCTGAATATCATTATCCAAACTTCAGCTTTTTCATCCAGAATCTTGGGGGAATCGAAAGACAACTGCTGTATGAAATGTGGAGCCTCACAGGAGCTTAGTCCAAAGAAGATAGGAGACTGGAAATAAACAAACAAGCCTGGAAGAGGGGCCCACAGCCTGGGGACACATGTGTTTCCAGTTGGCTCCCTGTGCCGGAGCCCAGGTTCCAGCCCTTGCCCTTTGGCTGTGCCCATCTGCACTCAGGCCCAGAGGCCCCTGGCCCTCACCTAGCTCCTGATGTAGGCCTCAGCTGCCTTCCGCTCTTTTCTGCTGCTCTAGCAACTGATTCTGTTCTACTGTCACCAATACACAGCAGCTCATGCCACACTAGCTTAGAAGCATTCAGTGGCTTCCAACTGATCTTTCTGTTGCTCCCAGATTCTGCTAGGGCCTAAGACAAGGTCACGCTCCAGATCCTGTGGAGCTGTCTGAGTTACCTGGCCCTCTTTGCTCCCAGTCAGGTCCTTGAGCTCCTGCTTCACCAGCCTCCTTGCCCGTCTGTGGCATGGCCCATTGTCCTCACCCTTCTGCGTCTCTTTTGCCTTCATCTAGGTGTATTCCCTCTAAACCTTCTCCTCCTCTTGTTTTAATGTTGGCCCGCATAACTTCTTAAATGCTGATCAGTCATCCTTTTCATTGCTCCCTATGCCATTGCCCCATCTTAGCCTTTCACTGTCACTACTTGATAGTGGGGACAGCTTTTCAACTTCCCACATGCAGATCTTTCTGCTCACAGGTCCAGAAGGGCAGAGGCCTTGTCTTGTTCATCACCTATGCTTAACAGCGAGTCTGGCTTGTAGTTGGGGATGGCTGAACATTCATAGAAAGCACAGGAAATGTTGCTAGGCTTAGGACCACATCTGGAGGGAAGCTGCCCCTAGAGGGCCCCTCTCTCTCTCTCTCTCTCTCTCTCTGGCTGTGGGTGCTCACTGAAGAGCAAAGAGGGAGAATTACAGTCTTTGCACCCAGTGCTTCTCAACTGCAATTGCATCCTGAAAGAGATCTGATTGGTCATACCTGCCTAGTCAAGGTCTGGAGTCTCTGAGTTACTGGCAGCACATTCCTCCCCTTTGTCAGATCTGAGAATGGACAGCCAAACTGTGCTCTTGGGGGCAGGTGGGACTGAGCCAGAGCTGCGTATGTATGATAGACCATGGGAGGCCAAGGCCACGGCAGGGACCACAGAGCCCAGTTACCAAGGAGCAGGTAAGATGCAGACAGAATGCAAGGTCAGAAGTATTGGAGGAAGGAAATAAAGGGAGTCAGGCAAAAGCACAAAGACTGGGCTAGCACCCAGAGCTAGAGCAAGACAGTATGCCTGCTTCAACTTACTGACCCATAGTCCTGGCCAGAGAGGCCACTGTGGAGGAGGTCTGACCTTCCTCTCCTGCTTCTTCTCAGTGCCCTTCCTCATAGGTCATTGGAGACCTGATGTCTGGGACCCAGGCCCCTCTTCTTGCTCCAGTTGCTTCCCTCCTGTTTGCTCAATGCAGAGCCCAACCAGCTGCAACTAACTTGTTTCAAGGTTCCTAGGTTGCTCCTTACTGCTCAGTGTTGCAGACACACATGCAACAAGGAGGCTGTTCATCCCCTTGGAGGCTCTGACAAGGTGCCCGACGCCAGTGGCTGGTGCACAGCACTCACTTCTCACTGCTCTGGGGTGGAGGTCTGAGATCCAGGTGCCACATCATGGTTCCCATTATAAGGACTCCATCTTCATGCCTGTCCTTTGTTGGATCCGCAAGTGGTGGACAGAGTTGCATCTCCTCCTCCTCATGAGCTCTCTTGGTCCCACCCTCTTGGTTCTCACCTCATTCCCTTGCTAGTTTTCAAGGCCCTGCCTCTACATGCTGTGCCTTGAATGTTTAAGTTCCAGTGTACGGCTTTGGGGCAGAGGTGCTACAAATATCCAGTCCACAGCAGAAGATGTTCTATGAAGCTACCTGACAAAACAGAGGCAGGTTGGAGCCCATTTGGCTTACTCCTGAACGTTCTCTCTTCACAGTTTTGGGATGCTGGCCCTTTCCCACCCCCAGAAAGTCTCCTTTCTTCATAGCCTGCTCCTTAATCTTGCCTGCATCTACCCAACCTAGCCTCATCCTCAAGTCCCAGCCTACAGGTTATTTCTTCCAGGATACCTTCATACCCTAAGCCGAGGGAGGCCGAGTCCACCCACGACCTTCCCTGAGCCCAGAATGGCCTCCTTCCTAGTCTATGAGCTCTCTAAGGATGCTGTATGGATGTGTGCAGTTCACCACAAAGCATTAGTGGGAGGTGATAGCACATGAAGCGAGATCAGTCCCCCGTAAGCAGTGCCAGTCTGCCCACCAAGGCCCAGCCTCGCACCCAGCTTGCAGTCTTCCCGCTGGTCCATCCCACCCACCTGGCACTGTGCACACCTGTGGAAATGGATGAACGAACAGCTGCACAGGAGACTTGAAAGAACACACATCATCACCTTATGGGAGTGTAACCCAATACCATAAAGGGGTTGGAATGCCTAAAGCTTTGTGTCTAGTTGTCTCTCAGAAGCCTCATGCAGGTATAGGGTGGACTTTTACCATTGTGATTAACCTGGGATTATGGGCACAAGCACTGCTGATATTGTGGATGTTGAGTACTCTGCCCAGCCTGGGCTGGGCAGCCTGAGTGAGACCTAAGGGGCACAGACGGTAGCCACTGTTGCTGCTACTCCGCCCTTTGCTCTCTGCTCTTTGCCTCCACCATGAAAGGCTGCTCTCTGCCACACGCTGCTCTGCCATGTGCTGCTCTGCCTTGGAGCCAGCTGAACATGGACTAAAACCTTCACTAACTGTGAGCGAATTAAACCTTTCCATTTTGGGTGTCAGATATTTGTCTCAGCAACAAGAGAAGAGTAGCTAAAACCAGATGTTACTATTACTTTTACAGGGGTCAATCTGCTGGGAGTAAGATGAAAACTGGCACAAAAGGAAATGAAACTCTAAGCAACATTAAATGTTCATCTTCCCCAGACTTTGGAGATCCTAGGTTGGGCTTACTTGAGGCAAGATCTTTGTAAATCCAGGGCAGCAAGTTTCAGGGGACTGAGGGCCATGATACATGCTGTACATTGATACTCAGCCAATAACTTATTGAATGAATCACTCACTATTCCAAAAAGCAGAGGTCTTAGAAATCTTAAGGGAGATGAGGCTTTGCATGGTTTGCTGCTCTGACTTGGATGGAAGCCTCTTTGAAAGGCACCTATCTCGTTGATATCTTACCCTCTGGCTTCGTGGAAAATGCAGAGTGTGGTCCAGAGAGGTTAAGTACTTTGTCCACAGTCACACACCAGGGAAAAGCAGCTGGGGAGAACTTAAATCTCCTAGCCCAGCACTTCTCAAATTTTATGCACACAGGGGTCATCTGGGGTGCCTGTTAATAAGCAGAGTCTGATTCCATGGGGCTGGAGTAGAGCCAAATAGTCTGCTTTTCTCTCGGACTCCCAAGTAGCGAGAGTGCCATCACTTCAGAAAGCCCATTCAAGCAGGAAAGCCTCATCTCCAGTCACGGCCTGCCCACCCCAATCATCTCTACTATGAAAGATAAAGGCAAATGAAGAAAGCAAATATGATACCCCTGCAAGGGCACTGAAAGACCCTCACTGACTGCAGTGACTTTCTGTACAGTTGCTTAGCAATTTGTCAGCAAAGCCGCAGCAGCTTTTCCCTTCTCCAGTGACAGGTGTAGATCAGACTGGATCCCCATGTGATGGGAAGAAGACAGCCTACAAGATACACCCACCTAGGATTGTGACCTGTACATTCAGAGATTATAAAGCCTGAAAGCGGTGCAGTGAGTGTAAGATTATTGTGAATGAAGGAAAACACAACTCACAGTTTAGCATAACAATGCATATTCATGGGCCTCCAACAGTCACTTTTTGGAGTACTCTTAAGAATAAAATAGGACAGCTCCCTCTCCCAAGGACTATCAAGTGGCTATAATTAAAATATACTGCAGAGTTCCCAAGTTGTGGACTCACGCAGGTCTGGGTCTCCTAGCAATAGCACATTAATAATAATGCCTCGAGCTAGAGCTGGTCTATGGCTTACAAACGCTTCGGTGTTTATCACGATCTGCTCAGAAGCAGCCCAGAGCAGTGGGATCCAAGTATCTAAGGCTGGGTTCCCACATCGCACAGCTACCGTAAGGGGAGTGCGACCGTGGACAGCATGCGTGGTGAGCACTGTCAAGAGCAGGCCCGTGCTGGTGTAGTCATCACTTTCATGTGATAGAAGTAATCTGATGGGCCTGGGAAAGGGCCTGCTGATGGGGCCCTGAACAGTGATGACAGTGAGCCTGTCACTCTTTGCGTGACTTTCAGCAGCTTAGAACTTCGATGCTCTCAGCTGTACAAGGGAATAGGACGAGTGCTCCATCTGTTTTCTTTGAAAGGAAGCTGGTGTAATAAAGTGAAAAGTGAGTCACATTCCTCCCACACACACTGCTGGACCCTCTCCCAAGCCATGCTGTGGACACACTACACATCCATCCACCGTACACTGTCACCTAGTAAGCCAACAGACACCAGGCGGCCATGTCCTCCACTAAGCTCAGAAGGACATTCAAAGAGGAAGAAAACCTAAACCTACAAGAAGCTTTTAGACCAGTGAGGATGCACATGAAGCTACACTACCTGCAGGGTGGAGCAGATCTCCAAAGGAAGTGTTGAATGCACACGCGTGGTGGACAGCGTGCATTGGCCCTTACTTCCTTTGTGCTGCCTGCCTTGACAGAGGGCTCCACTGTCCAGAGCCCTGGCCTCAGTCTGGCCATGAGACTATGTCCATGCAAGTGGGAATGCTGGATGTATGGCTCAGCTTCAGCTATGGCTGAAGCCGGCTTCCTCTGCTCTCCTTTCCTGTGGGCTAGAAAGTACATGTGACAGTGTGGGGACAACTGGGACTGTTCAGAAGGGGCACTGCCCTGGGGAATAGCTGAGCAACAAGGTAGAAGGGACTGGGGCCATGGATGGTGTAGAACAGAACAAACTACCTGACCACTCCACTCAGAAGACAGATGTTTTCACAGTGTTGAGTCACTGTATGTTGGCTTAGCTGTGCCCTGATATAATTTATATAAGGCAAGTGTAAACAGCTGCCGCATTGGCCATTCATTTATTCATTCAACATTTATTCATTCATTACTGGGCATCTACAAAGTGTTCTGCACCATCACATACGCTGTCACTGTTAATTTCACAACAATGCAAAGTCAGATTTCTACCATCTTTATTAGGAAAATGGTGGTCACAGCACTGGCGGTTACACAGCTAGTAACAGGCTAATCGGGATCAAAACAGAAACTTCCCACCAATCTATAGAGTGACTCCTTTTCCCACACTACCTACATAGCACTAAAGAAGAAGTGGAGACATGAAGAACAAGACTTTGTCTTCGTCTTGAGAAATGTGATTATGAATCACGACGCAATGAAAGTCTAATGCAAAAGTAAATCCTCCAGGATGCGCAGTGAGGTGGCAAAAGGAGCAGAGGCCGCTGTTATTTGAGCAGCTACAAGTGGACTTCCTTGCTGCAGGCCCGCGCGGGCCCAACCCATTAGAAAGGCTGTCTGAGAGGCGAGCGCCCATCCCCCACCCCGCCCGCTGCGACAAGCGTGATGAATCGCTCCTCATCTTTGTCCGCACCCGTGCTGATGGTGTGGCTGAGGGAAGCTCATAGACCCCGAGATAACAGTCATCAGGCATAAGGAATATTCAATAGGGGGAAAGCACATAACTCACAGGCGGCGACTGTTGAGAACTCTTGCCTTCGTCCAGAATGGCCATAAATCGCCAAATGTGATACACAGATAACAATTCCTTAGACGCGAGAAAGGCGAGAGCAATTTTACGTTATGTAATTACCTAAATCCTCCATCCACTGCATACACGCCCGAGATTTATGGTAACAAGCAGCCACGCTGGGGCCTGGACATTTTCTCCTGATTTATGAGGAGATGTGGGAGGACGGGCTAGTGAGAGTTCTGCCTAGAAAAGAGCGAGGCCAAGCGGTCCCAGCCCGCTCCCACCCCAGGAGAGCAAATGGGGGGATGGCAGACCCTGCCCCCATTGCCTTGCTTGAGGACTTAGGATACCAAGTCTTCTAAAACTTGAACCCACGAGCAATCATGGTCTTCTTTTGCGCCTTCTCAGTGACCCCGACCAAAGTTCACTTGGAAGGCAGTCGAAGTCCCTCCTGTCTTCCCTGAGTGACTCCATCCCTACCAGATTCCGCAGCTGTCCCCACACTGGACCTTCTCAAGCCAAATGTGTTCTTTGCGCATGCTCTCAGTGGTCTCTCCCCTGTCACCCAGGCTGACAGGGGAGAAAGGCTGAAGTCCCCTATTCCAGGCTCTGGGCTCACCTTTGGAACCTGAGCAGTTTCCGAGTTCAGACAACAGCTCCTCTAACAGGACTTCTAGTGCTGGCGGGCCCCTCCTGCTTGCACACCCGGTGCTGCATGCTGCTGCACTACACATGTACAGATGTTGCTCCTCATGCACGGCGAGCACAAGGCTGGGGGCACCTGCACCCCGGCTTCTGTGTGAGCAGAACAGCACAAGTTGTGAGGTGGCCGCACTGAGTTCAAATCTGAAACCCGAGGATCAACAGCTTCCAGACCTTGGAAAAAGTGCTGAGCCTGGTTCCTGAAAAGTCAAACTGAAGATGCCACTGGTCTCAGAAGACTTGTGTGCTGATTAAATCAGAACAGGTATCATAAACGCCTCACATTCGATATATGTGAGAGTCATCCTTCCCTTTGTTAATCTCCCTGTCTCTAATGCTTGGTAAAGTTTCACCCACAAATGTGCATGATAAATAGCTAAGGACTAAATAAGTCAATGATGCCTGTGCTTTGGGTTTCTTAGAGAAAGTATTTTGGAGCTAGCACTTGTCCCTTATCCTTTGCCCTGGCTGAGTACTAGAATGATGTGAGTCTTCAGCTATGAGGGAAGTAGGGAAGCTGTAGGCTCCAGACTGGGGATCCAGCCCCTCGGAGGGGGCAGACCATGCAGGCAGCTTTGGCACTGGCCTGAGCCCTGGGTCAAGCCAGGCCTGAACCCGCCACCTCCCTTGGAGACACTTCTCCTTCATTATCTCATGAGATATCATATATCTAATATTTAATACTCAACGTTTAATATTAACAGTGCTAGTATGAACACCCACGTACCTGCTACCACTAGCCAGGCTGCCACACACTGGGCCATGGGCTTCCCATTGTACACCCGCCCTCCATGTAACTTCTACATCAAACCCCATTCTCAGCCTTGTGCTAAACAATCCCTTTATTTTTCAAATGTAATTTACCACATAGGCCCAGAGTCCTAAATAATATATGATTTATATTTGCTTGCTTCTGGGCTTCATCAGTGTGGAACCCCGGCATATGTGCTCTTTGAGAATTACTTTTCCCACCCAGCATTACTTTCCAGGATTCATCTGTATTTTTGCAGGAAGCTGTAGCTCACTTATTTCTAGTACTCTCAGAGTTCTTGTGGCTCTTTAAAGGAGTTGGATAGGAGCTGCCAAATTCCCTAATTCTCCAAGGAGAGGAAAAGGAAAAAAATTAGTATTTAAGAACTTTTTCTAAGTTTCACACATGCCTCTGGTACTCACTTAAGTACACTATCCCTTGAATACTCAAAACAAAAAGTATATAAAGTGTGGAAATAAGTTTACATGCTATCATGTCTTTCCCAAGGCCGTGAGCTCACTGAGGGCAGGGCAGAAACACCACTTGTGTTCGCTTCAACCTCTCCTAAGTTTCCTGCCATATGGCCTAGCATGTGCTCACCAGAGAGAACCCAGCGAGTCTAATATTTCAACAGGAAAATCCAATTAAAGCTTTTCCCTGCAGTGCTTAAGAGGGAGGGCTCCGAGGCCAGACTGGAATCAAACCTGGTTCTGGCCATTCCTGGGAGGTTCAGTACCTGTTTCCTTGTCTGTACAATAGGGATGATTATGGTCCACACCTCCGTAGACTGTTAGGGAAAGAAACCTACCTCACTACCTCATTCCATGTGTCTGATAGATGGCAACCCACCAGGCACTTCATGCCCATCCTCCAGCTTCATTTCCTAGATCTCTGAGCACCGTATTTTCATCCCTTCTCACCTTTGACCATTGCAGCTGCTTCCTGCCAGGTCTCTCTCTACCTCCGAGATCTCCTGGCAGGCTTGGGAGGCTATCCTACAGCACACTTTGATCACTTGGCTTTCCTTCCAGTGCCCACTTGCTCTTCTCCATCACCAACACATTGGGGTTGCAAAGTTTTCAGTTGTGTATACTTCCTAGAGTACATGATGTGGTTCATGCCTCCTTGTCTTTGCGTATCCTGTTCCCTCTGCTTTGGATGCTTTCTGCTTCATCTGATTATCTCTAATGTTCCAAAAAGATCAACTCAGACCTAGCCTCCCCTTCTATTTCCTTTCCCTCTTCTCTTTTCAAACCAACAGCACCTTGAATAGCTTCACCTACTGCTCTGTGTCTCCTGCTCTGCAGTTACCTCCACCCCCATCTGTTCCCCTGTGAACTCACGGGGAAGGCAAGGCCTGTGCTTTCTTCTCTTCCCTCCGCTATTCCTAGCTTACAGCCAGATACCCTGTGTTACTCAAGTATATTTGCTGGAATGAATGCAAATAGAGTCCTCAACTGCTGGGTTAAGGAACTAACAAACAGGCTTAGAATTATGTGCTCTGATCAAGAGGAGTGATTGCCATTCCCTTGCAGACTGGCGAGTAGGCATATTAACACGGAATTTATTAGAGCCTGGCACAAGTTCATTTTTATAGGCAGAGCATCTATTTTAATGGTTACATATATAACCACAATTTTCAATCTGCTCCTTTCCCCCAAGAGAAAACCATGGAAGGAATCATGGAACAGTGGAAATAAGGGGAGAGATAAGTTCTCTGTCCTTTTCTTTTTCTTAATCTACATCAGGGAGAAAGATTCTCATTCACAAGAAACACAGACTCACCTAGAAAGCTAAATTATCACTGTGGACAGGACAGCGGGGATGTTTTCCTTCCACCATAGTCAAATGGCCACTCTGGCTGGTGTATCAAGGCTGAGTTCCCCAGTGGTTTCAGTTTTGTGAACTGTCCCCATGCAGAGCTCCTCACGGAAAGGCAGCTAGGTGACAAGGGGAGCAATAAACCCCTGTAATCAGACAACTTTGGTTTAACCTCTGAATGTGGCATTCCTCAGATGCAGAGCTTCGAGGAGGTGACATCACAGAGGAGTCTGTTTCTCAACTAAGAACTGGACAATGGCACCTAATTCATAGGACAGCTCTGCATATCCAATGAGGTAATGCATGTAACATGCTGACCACCTCCTCTGGACGTGGTGGGTGCCTGGAGGGTGCTAGCTGGGAAATCACTTGGTGATGGGGCCACTTGAACCGACTCTCCACGTGACTGCTTCATACCACTGGAGTGCAGCACTGAGCCCAGTGCTCCCGGAGTGCTGACGGTAATCTTAAGGCGGTTCTCAGAGAAGCTTCAAGAGGGCACACGCTTAAGTTGGTATGGAAAAGATGATAAGCTTCAGCTTCATAGCAGCCAAAGCAGGCCACGCTGGGCTCTCCTAAGTGTGCCAACTGGCTCCCCATCTCCACCCTCTCCTTCTGCCTTTTTCATGCCTCTTCTACATTCCTTCTGCCTATTTAACTGGGCAGGTGGCTCTCTAGCTACCGCTTCACCTCCTTGCCCTCTTTTCTTCCAGACACGATCAGATCAATACATCCTGAAGAAGGGCTCATGAAATGAGTGTTATTATGGATCACTTCTGAAAGTGAATATGTTTGTTCTGCATATCTTCCCCTTCGCGAGGACTGGCATGCGTGTTTGGAGGGAGAGAGGCATTTCTGATTGTGAGGAGGCAGATGATAAAGTCAGAAGACAAGGAACCAGGGGCCTGGCTAGAGCCGCCTGTCTCACCCAGACAGCCCACACCCTAACTAACTGCATGCTGAGTGGGGCTGGCAGTAACCGCCACGTGCAGCCAGAGAAGAGTCAGGTCTGAGTTTATTGACAAAGACGAGTCTCTGAGACAAACAAGCAACTGAACTGGTGAAGGAAGACTGCACTCACTTCCAGATTCTTGTTTAGAGCAAGACAAGAGATTCTGAGATGAGGCTGAAATAAAGCTTCCCTATCCCATGCCACCAAAAAAGGAATGGAATAAAATACATGTAATCTAGGATAAAATCCCAGAACACACATTCCCCCTGTTCCAGTTCTACTTGGCAGCAGGTAAGCTCACAGAGTAGGAGCAGAACTTAAGAACTGAGTCCAAAGCCATCTTCACTAAGGCCAGCTCATTTTCTGTTGACTGGTCATCTGCACAGATGGGACAAGGCACAAATGCGGGCAGCAGGTCTGTGCTTAGGAGTGCTCAGCTCACATTGACCGTATTTTCCTTTCTCTATTCTGGCGCCATCCCCTGGAGACGCGACCAGCAGAGTCCTTCCACAACCCTGGCTTCAGACCCAGCTGCTCCCATGCATGAAGGTGGCTCACATGGATATCCCTGTTCTGGAAGCCAACACCTCCTTTATTCCTTCTTCCTCTCTGTGTGTTTCTATTTTTGTCTACAGTCAAAATTCCCACAGGGTTGTATAGCCTTGGGCAAACAAGTTTTCTCCCCCGGGCCCAGATCCTCTACCTAAAAATCAAAGAAGTTGGACTTTTCTAGTAAGTTCTTGAATCAAATACTTTCAAGAAACATGAATGCACGTGGGAGCAGGTGTCTAATAACAGGGAAGGGTGGCATTATGATAAACCAGAAAGTGCACCCTCTGTCTATGTTCATGGTAAATGCAGAAGCTTTTTGTTTACTGTCCATTTATTTTTGTTTTGATTTCTAACCTATGTGAGCCATTCCAAAACATCTCATGTGTAGGTATAAACAAGTTTATAGATTCAGACCTGAATGATCCTAACAGATGTCCTAGCCCCCAAGTCTGTGATTCTCTTAGATGGCTCCATTTATATGGGGTAAAAGAGGTTTGGGTTTTCAGCCCTAGGGAGCAGATGTGCCCACTGCCCAGTGTCCTTATAACACCAACTTCCCTTCTCATCCTTCTCCACGTTAAGGGACCTGTGACGCTACACATTCAAAGCCACATAGAGGTGAACTCCTTGAGGCCTGACTTCTATTTTGGATAGGCTAATGAGAAGCCAGGCATGGGACAGGCAGGTAGGAGCAGAGTGTCCCCTCCCCTCCTGGTCTGCCATCTGGTAATGACAGGGTCCTTGTGCTGATGGGTATAGCATCGCCACTGACCTCACTTGGCTACAGGGGTCAGTCAGTTCAGAGAACCATCATTCTACCTGTTCTCTCTCATCGGAGCAGCCAGAAGTGATGTGACTGTCATGGCTGATTGTAATCACTGATGGTAATCTCTGCATACCATTTTGTGAGCCTTTTCCCATACCTCTGTAGGAACTTCTTTCTCTATTGACCCCTCTATCAGCTCTCTGCCTGGGATATTTGCAGTGGAGGTAAGAAAATTCACCCTAAAAGGTCCAGGTGTATCAGTCTTAAAACCATGGTTTATTGAAAATACTAATATGCAATATAACAATCATTGTTAGTTTCATGCTATCTTGCTTTGAAATTCTGTATTTTTTAATTCTATTTAGAAGGAAGTATAAAAATATTGCAGAATGTGGCATTAATGAGACACCTGTGTTCAGCAGTTTTCTGCAGGAATGAGGAGCAGCCCGTTTCCCGATCCATTGCGAGAGGAGGTATCCACTGCACAGCAGCACCCCCAGTCGTGGCACAGGCAGGGGGCCCATGCTGGGACAAGCTGCCTCAGGGATGTTTGAAATGGAGATAGGGGAGGAAAACATATTTCCTTTTGGGGTGTTGCTAGGAGGTTGTAGGGCTGGGGGTGATAAGGAACACATCTCAGACTCCAGGAGAAAGCAGGCTATAGGAGGAGCCCAGGGCAATAAGCCACAGAGAACATGAAGGCTCCATACAGGGCGAGGGTCTTGGCATTCAATGGCCTGGTACTATTCCTGTGAGCAGCGCCAATCACATTGCTGAGTGAGACCTGGACGCCACGCCCAGAAGGCCAAGTGACTGAGGGGACTCCAGGATCCCAGCCGATCTGGCCCGGTCCAGTGATTTTTCCAACAAGAGCCAATCAAGGCAAGAAACAAAAGCAGATAAGGGCACCTACTTTCAGAAATAGTGTACATGTGTTTCCCCTACCATTGGCGTCTTTTTTTATACATGCCCTGTTATCAATCGCTCTGAGGCTGGAGTGGCATTTTATGAAGTCTCACTTTCAGTCACAAGGAGCAGCCTCACAAGGAAAAGTGTGAAGTTGAAACAATACAGTATGCTCTTTACAGCTGAGACAAAAGACTGAAATAGAGGATAAAGCCCAAATTAGCGAAAGAGCAACTCCCACTGATGAGAAAATTATCCCACCGCAAATTACACACTGTGCTGCGCCACAAGCACCATTGAAGTTTAAGGTATTAGATTAACCAAAGGAAGCAGTGTTAAAAAGAAAAAGCTAGAAAAACAAATGCACCAAGGTGAAAAGTAAGGACAAGGAATTAATATGTATAAACTAGCTACACCTGTCAGCGCTGCTGGGTAGCAGTCGTACCAATCCCACTTGCAAGTGCAGATTTTGATGGTGGGTACCTGTCTCCCAGATGAAAAGGGGTGGAGGCAGGCAGATCATGGGAGCCCAGGAGTTTAGTCCACCTGCACAATGCAGAAACCCTACTTTCAAAAAAGTAAAATTTAAGGTAGCAGAAGGCATGATGGGAAATGAAATAGAAGACATTACAGCATCTGAGCATTGTCTGATCCAGAACAATACAATGACTGATTCCAGTTCAGAACCCTGCCTTTCAGGAGCATACTAGCTTGTCTCTTGTTCAGCTGATCAGTACTGATCAGGAAAGGAATCTATCGTGTTAGAACAAGGGACTAGACTGGGCATTAGTGCCAAAGATCAAGCACGCACTGTTGTATCTGTCAGGGTTCCAGCAACACAATGTTGCCTGTGCAGTAAGAACAGCTGAAGCAGGAGCCAGGTACAAAGTTGTAGGCCAGAGAACAGAAGTTAGAGGTGGGGCAGCAACCCAGAGTTCATGGTTATGGAGTTGAGAGCCCAGGCTGGAAGGGAGAGGTGGAGGAGAACCCTGAATCTGAAAGAATCTTGAAGAAAAGGCCTGTGGGAAGGGGAATGGCTGGCTCAAGGTGACTTCAGACAGAGGGGACAGAAAGTCAAACAACCAGATCTCAGTTCTTCATGTGGCTTCCCCTAGACACAGTAAGCCACTGAGACACCCTCCAGAGGTCAGAGTCCAGGGCAGAGGGGCATGCAGGGAAGGGCTAAGAAGGATCAATGTGAGGGAAGACATGCAGCACCCTACTGTGTACAGAAACACAAAGTGAGAAGGTGCCTCAGCTTCTTCACCTTCCTGAAACCATACAACCAAGCTAGGCCTCAATACTGGACCAAAAGCAAGAAGAATCTACAATCCCATTCATGCTCTTTGATGATAAGACTGTAATAAAAAAACTATGCAAATGAAGTCTGTATTTTAACAAGGAGTTGACCCAAGGTGCAGTCTAGTGAGTCCCATCTTAGAAACAATGAAAGAGAGCTTGGTGATTATAAGAAGCCAACTGAAATCACTCCCTCAGAAAAATCTTGGGCCCCTACAAAGTGCAGTAGAGGGTTACAGGATAATTCCTGAGGGGACTTGACTGACCTTATCAGATACAAAAGTTACATTCTTGTTATATAGATCTTGCTTTATCTTGGTCTTAATCATCCAGCAGAAAAGTATAAAAATGAGGTATAAAAAGTAAAGCTATATCAATATGCTGAGTTGTAAAAGGCTCTAGTCAACTTCTGTGGTTGACCCACTACTATTGTGGACTGTTGGACTGTGTTGGAGTGTTTTGCTGAATTCAAGAACCTATAAAAAGTGAATGCCAATAGAATACTCATCTCTGACAGGACTGACCAAAAAAAGGAGATACAAAGGAAGGACCATTTTATATTTGCATATGCAGAATAGTTAGGATAGATATGCAGCTACTTTCACTTAATTCTATGAGAAGAGAGATTTGTACTGATAGTGTTTGGACAGGAGACGCTTTCTGCTTCTTGTACTATGGATAACCACTAGGAAGATAACAATGTAAAAAGTATTATTGAAATTTTCCTATTTATCAACTTTGATATTTGTCTCTTTGATACTTGTCTCTCAATAAAATAAAATTAAATTTAAAAAGTAAAAATAAAAAAATAGGTTTATAATCTGCTCCAGAAAAAAAAAAGAAAAGAAAAGAAAATTCTTGGGCCCATCAATCTTTTGTGTATGAACTTGGTGTAAGTAAAAGTGAGTGTGATCCATTGCACAGAGAAATAAAGTCGGAGAGGTGTTGGGGAGCTGAGTGATACGGGTGCATTGGAAAATTATGACCAGAGGAACATGGGTTTTCATTTACATTTAACAGGCCTGCCTAGGAAATTAAATAGAGCAGATTGCATAGGTTTCTTGGTGGGTGAAGCACACCTGGTAAGAAGCTAATGCAACTGCCCAAGCAAAGAGGTTGTGATGCCAGAGTGAGGACAACAAGACACATAACCAAATTCCAAGTTATTTTCTTGGCATCCCACATGGGGTTCGCTAAATGACTCAGTACTGAAAGACAGAAGGAAGCAGTTGAGCAAGACTCCATGGTTTCAGCCTAAGAATGGGAGGCCAAAGGGACCCTTTGCTCAGGTGGGACAGCTGTAGATGAAGCTATATTCTGTTTGGGATAAGAGGAGAAATCAAGAAGTAGATACGTCATGATTCTGACATATGAATTATGGATCCAAGTAAATATATTAAGAAGGTTGTTGAATATAAAAGTCCAAGCTGGAGGTAGGTTTGGTTAGCATCACCATTCAGTACTTTAGACACAAGACAGGATGGGGTTCCAGAAAGAGTCTAGACAGAAAATCAGACTTCTGGAGCAGTCCAGATTTTAGAGATTGGGAAAAACTGAGGAAAAAATCAGTCAAGAAAACTGAGGAGTGTGTGTAAGGCAGAAAGAGGAGCACGCAATGACACTGCCACTTGAGCAGAAGCCTGAGAGCGAGAAAGGTGGATGAACGGATGGCTTCTAAGTACATAAGAATTAGCATCTTGAAGTTTTGCACCTGACAGTTCACAAAGCAAAGTTTCCAAGAAGTTATTTGGAAATGTGTTCATAATTATAAGTGTCTAACCGTGGGAAGAGTGTGTGAATATGAAGGATGAAGCTCTTCGCTATGACAGCTACCAAGAGCTATTGGAGCTCATGTTCTGACTTGATGCACTTCTCTTCCTTGTTGATCTTAATGTAGCTGTGATGTTCTGGGTAAACTGCCAGAGAGCGCATTAATGCATCCGCGCTCAGCGGACTC
Source organism: Ctenomys sociabilis (assembly GCA_004027165.1). Classification (NCBI taxonomy): domain Eukaryota; kingdom Metazoa; phylum Chordata; class Mammalia; order Rodentia; family Ctenomyidae; genus Ctenomys; species Ctenomys sociabilis. The sequence goes on along the minus strand of PVKA01018075.1, from coordinate 14,932 downwards.
GCATTGGCTTCCGCTATGCAGGGCATGAAAGTAAGCCCTGGGGTTGTAGCAAGCGAGGGCCACGAGTCATTTCCCCCCAAACACAGAGCTCAAATTGCATAGGAGTAACGCTCAGCCCTCAGTCCCTTTGCCTGCCTGGGCAGGTCGCCTCCATCTCTTCCTCTTCTAGCACCTCTTCTTTAAAGGGACGTAGAAAAAGATACTAGTCAAGAATTGCCACCAATTGGTCAGCATACCCAATAGGAATGAAGAAGCATCTCTCACAACTGAAGGTTGACACTGACCGATTGCTTCCTCTATGGGCCATGAGAGTAGGATCTGCCCTGGGCCACTCTCCTTGGCTTCTACTTTGCCATCTTCTTCTGTCTTATTGTGTCTTCGTGCACAATAGCCCACTCTAGTGACTTTGTTTAATTCAATTGCTTCTGTGAAGACTCATCTTCAAACAAGATGGTGCTCTGAGCCATGGGGCTAGGACTCTACTGTCTCTTTATTTTCTTTGGGGTCACAAATTTGACCGTAGCAGCATACCTTTCTTTATGCTGGCTCTTTGACGGTTATGAGGATCCTGGCACGCCCCTGGGAAGGCAGGAAGGCGCAAACCAAGCAGCTGTCACTCAGACAGGGCAGCCCTGTGCAGCGCCCCCTTGCGGCTCTCGCTTGCTGATCTCAGATGCCTTGACTTCCGCATGTGCTACGCATCAACTGAAGAACACCAACTGAAGTGTCAGCTTCTTCCTAGGGCCCTTGCAAAGTCCTACAGAGCAAAACAGGGGGTGCTAAGCATATTATAAGTGCACTTATAAGTGCAGCTATTCTTGTTATATGTATTTTAAATGCTACCAGGATGAATTTATGTATAAAAAGAAGGAAAGTGGAGAGCTCTACATACACTAACTTTCATTTCTAAATGCTTTTAAGGTTTCCGAGGCATTTTGGCATGTACAATAGCCCTCTTGGGTGAATGCCATTCCTGTCTTTTAGATGAAAACACAGAGCCTGAGAGAGGGGTAGAGTGGAGGACTAGGAGTTGGGGTGGCCTGGTTCTTCCAGATAGCCCTTTTACTTGCTGTCCCACCCTGCCTTTCTTCAGCACCCACCCCGAGCACGCCACAATATACACAACCGAGGAGAAGCAGTCCAAAGGAATTCAAAGCATCTTTGCGCTCCTTGCTGAATAATTAAATCCTCCACACACGCAACTTGAAATGGTTTCCTAAATGCCTTCACGCCTTGGAAGCTGGGGAGCTGACTCCTCGGGGACCTTTCTGTTTCTTTTCAAACCCAAAGTAATGGACTTGAAAATCTAAATGCAGAATGCTAACAAAGACCTTATTAATTGTGGCTTCTTTATAAACAGGTTTTTTTTTTTCACTCTTTTTCTCCCTCTCTAGGCAACCCTTGCATAAAAATAGCCATTCGCCAACTGCTCACCAACTGTTCCTGCTCTTGCTGGCACACCTTGTGTGGCGCTCAGAGATGCCAGAGCATGTGTCAGTGCAGCGCTCCATTCTGCCCAGGCTCCTCGTCCTCGGGTCCCACTGAAGGAGATGCTCAGGGATGGCTGGCAAGCAGCCTGGGACAGGGGCTGGGGCTGGGACAGCTTTGCAGTCAGATAGACTTAGGCTTGACCCTCAGCTCTGACTCCTCTTGGCTGTGTGCCAGCACCCCGATTACGAGCTTCAGAGCCCTTAGCTTCTGCCCTTGGAAAGAGTGATAACAACTGCTTTTAAGAGCTTCTACGGATGGTGAAAAGCACCCAGGTACCAGGGGCCGTGATGTGGGGCTGGCACAGCCTCCCAGCCCAGAGTGCAAGCACCTCCTTTATTCCCTTTACTGCTAATGAACTCTCAGACCAACAGGAGATGGAAGCAAATTCGCATAAAGGGGATGCCACACAGCCATTAAATATCCAGAAACCCAGCAGTACAGAAGATGTGGAATATTCAAAATCTAATCTCATGTTTTGAACTACACAGGACGTGAGTTAACCACAGGCACCCTAGTGGCTGCAGAACCCCAGCGCGTGTTCTTCCCACCCGATGGGGCCTTCCTTCATACACTGACCAATACGACTCACTCTGCCCGGCACACACACAACCCTCTCTAGTCTCTGGTGACTGCTCCTCTGGACTCTGCCTCTGTGTAGTACATGTTTGAGGGGACAAAGATGCTAAATGTTCTCATTCCATCACTATGCAATGTATTTGCGTACTTTATGCCTCTTACTATGTACAGTTATCATGTATCAATTAAGTGTTTCACCAAGGAAGCTCCCATGGGCCAATGTTTGATGGCTTATTTGAGGAAAGGAAATGGCTCTAAGTGATAGGTTTCAAAAGAAGAAACCATCTCTGGAGGCTGTTTAGGGATGCTAAGTCTTGCCTGGCCCTCCTTGAAGGATGTGGGCACACATTCCTTCACTTGTCTCCCAAGCATTCACAAATGTTTAGACGGATCTAGGGCTAAGCCTCGGAGACAGCAAGTGAGCAAACTGCAGCTGTGAGCGCCAAAGCGCCCAGGAAAGCCAGGGAATCAGACAGACTGCAGCGTCAGGTGAGAGCACCTCGGCTGGCCTCTAGCCAGCAAACCCAGATGAGGCAGAGAGGCTCTTTCCTGAGTCTGGGCTTTTGTATTTGAAAAATGAAGCTAGGAATAACGAGCCCATCAAGTTTTTGTGAAGGTGAAGGAATGTGGTGCTTGTTAACGTGGAGTGAAGCCACTATACATAGGAGCTGGATATAGATTACCTGATAAAATTCTAGGTAAAATGGGTATGTGCACATATTCACAATTTTAACTGTGGCAGTATATGTGAGTATAGATAATATATGCATGTATCTATGTTTTATATATATATACATATATATGTATGTATGCATAAAATATATATGTGTATATATATATAATCTACATCATAGACAGTTGGTCCTCCATATCTGCAGATTCTGCATCCACACATTCAACAAATTAAAATATGCAAATTAAAAATATTGGAAAAGGATTCATCTGTACTGAACATGTACAGACTTTTTTCTTCTAACCTACACAGTACAGCAACTATTTATATTGCACTGGGTGTTGTGAATGATGTGGAGGTGGTTTAAAGCAGATGGGAGGATGTACATAGGTTATATGTAGGTATACCAAGCCCTTCTGTATAACGGACTTGATCATTCGGTGGTCATAGTTTACATGAGGGGTCCTGGACCAGATGCCAAAATGGATCCTCATCCTATGATGTTTTAATTTACTTCTTTTCATCATCAGTTGGCTCAGACCTGGGACCCAGACTTCCTTGGCTTTCTTGGCCCAACACATCATCTCTGACCAGCTGAGTGCCACTCTCACCTCACCAATTCCCTAAGGACCTGAGCACTCCCAACAGGTGCTTCTCGATGCCTGCCCAATCATGAGGGTTGGAATGATAGCAAATATATCAAAAATGCATACAATTTAGTGTTCAGATCTGTACTCCATTTTCTGGAAGATTCCTCAATGGGCAGCAAGATGCATTCTTCACTGAGGCTGAGCTCGTACAACAGGGGAGCCAAGAAAGCTTGGAATTAAATCCAGGCAGTGAAGGCCTGCACAGGGCAACAATTGTTTACACAGCCCTTGCAGTATATTAGGTCTGATAAGTAATCTAGAGATGAGCTGAGGCGTGCAGGAGGATGTGCAGAGGTTATATGTAAATGTCGTGCTGTTTTATGCAACATGATTGAATATCAATGGATTTGGACACAGGAAAGGGCACCTGGAACAGATGCCAGCCTGCTGTGGTTGCTTCAAAATCTGGCTTGTCAATTCTGTAACTATAGGGGTGAACTCCAACTTTAAGTGAAGTCAATTCAAGCCCAGGCTCTGTCTGCTTGCCTAGAGGCCCTTGAACAGTCTGCCTTAACTCACTTGGTTTCTCGGCCTCATCTTTAACTGGGATCTTTCTAGCACCTTAGCGTTTCATTGTGAATACAAAATGTGGCAGCATGCGGAAGATCGTTAGCACGGCAGCCTCGTGACATAGTACTTGCTTCATAAACATTAGCCGTCCTTATTATTGCTCATTTTTTCCTGAGCACTGCGTATGTTTTGGAGACATTTTTCATCCACAGTTTCATCTAGCCATTTTCTCTGATAAGTTTTAATGCCCAGGCAGCTGAGGCCCCCCTTTCTATGAGAGAAAACCTGGGAAACATCTCTGCTGATGTCTTCCTTAGACACAGTGGAAGTCAGCAGCGACACCCAGACCTTCGGCGCCCGGCTTGCCACTGGAATGTTTTCCAAGCCCCCTCTGCCTCCCGGAGTCCACCGAGAGTCTTGCGCTCCTTGATGGGTCCTTTTAGACACCAACGCTGACATGTGGCTCCTCCCATTAGTTTCTGCCTTAGAAATGTGGATGATTTGCTTGAGAGCCCTTCGTGTCCACTCTTACTGCTTTCCCCTAGATTTCATCCTCTGTGTTTTCCTTCTGTGAAGGATCAGAGAGGCTGTGCCTCGGAGGTGGCTCTGGGTTGGCTCCGGTCTCCTCCTCTACTGTCCAACACAACCTCATGCTATGGCATTAGCTCTGTGTCATCATTCTCTCTCTCTAACCACCTTTGCCTCCTAACCCTCGAAAGTCTTCCTCCCAGGGCCCATCCCAAGGCTGGCTCTTAGAAGGCACTAGAAGACTGCTGACTGTGTTGTTGTGGAGAGGAGGTGGCCCTTTAAGCACCTGTGGCCTCTAACGTTGCTCCTCAGAGTTGCCTGAATCATCCTGAAGCTTCTAGAAGCCCAGCTGCAGGCCTGTGCTGCTGCCCACTTCCAGGCCTCCTAGAAGTCCCAGGGGAGGAGGCACTGGAGCTCCACATTCCCCAGGCACTGCTCATCTGTGTTTCCGCCAAACTCCTCTCACGTTACATTTAATACATGCATATAATGAGTGCCGCGCACACTTGGCAGTGCCTCGGTGCACCATGTCATTATGAGCCATATTGACAGCAAACAAGTCACATATTCTCCCTGCGAACACTACAGGAAAAAAGAACATATAATTTTGTTGTTGTTTCTACATTTTTTTCCAAGTCACATTGGACACCATTTGCCTTTCATTAGAAACACCACGCTGACAGTAAAATCACATATCCCCAAACACAAAGAGGAGAAAAACAAGCTATTTGGGCCCCCTGCAAGGGGAAGAAGCCCTGGCCTGGGCGGGAGCGGGGCAGGGCAGCTGGAGCGGGTAATTTCCAGGGCTGTGGGGCCCTGGATGCTTGGTGCCGTAGCACCCTGCAGGATCTGTCTGTGCCCTCAGGCCTGGAGTTTATTCCACTGACAACCTGCCTCCTTCATTCACTTATTAATTCACTTATTTATCCATTCATTTATCCTACAGTGTGCTTAGAATTGCTACATATTCTGTCTGGAATTAATTTAGGGAGGAATTTCAAATGCTAAAATATATCCAGCTCTTGCTGTAGGCATTTGCTACACATTTAATTTTCACAGAAACCCACAGAGATTAGGATTATTGATTCTGCTTCACAGCTGTAATAACTGAATATCAGAAAGCTAAAGTGTTTTTGCTCAAAGTTACCAAGACAAAACGGGCCAGATTTGAACCTTTGCCTATCTTGGTGTGCAGAGCAAATAAGCAAAAGAGTAGCTATCAAGTGCCACAAGGGGTCCACTCCCACATTTCTGGTATGGACTTGATGTTGTCATTGTTACACCCTTGTCCTCTCTCTCTACCCCAAAGTCATTAATTATCTTAACTTAATTCTTAACCAGAGGCTTGGCTATGCTGAGCAGTTTCCTGATGGTAGGGTTTATGTCTAAGTTATTTCTGTAGTCTTAGGCTATAACACGGTGCTAGGAAAAGAGCAGAAATGTGACATCAGGTGGAAAAAAGGAGAAGAAAGGAGAGATAGAGTCAGTGGGTATCACCGCCTTGTAAAAATAAGTTCAGAAGTGGTGAACTGGAGTGAAATGAGGGCCTGCGTTATTTACTGAAGAAGCATGGAGAAAGGGGTGATCTTGGTACCTGGAGAAACAAACCTTGCACCAAAGGAGATCACCTTAGTCCTAGAGATGGGGAAGGGCAGTGTGTGCAGAAGGGAGGATGCTTCACCAGCAAAGGCAAAGGAATGTGGTAGGCTCGTGTGGTCCCTGCCAGAAAGGAAGCAGTGCAGAGGCAGGAACAGAATGTCCATGGACAGACAGGGTGGGAATGGGCCAGAAATATCCTTGGAATCCAGGTCATGGGAGAGTCGCACTTCCTCTTGTTTGGAAGGTGGGATGTTTCATCATGAGTAGGTCACCGCTCATGTAAATCTGTAAAGAGCACAGGAAAGCAATGGGGCTGTGTGCATTGAATCAACTGTTCATCAAGAAAGTGGCTAAAGAGGCAGAGTCCAGAGCTCAAGTTCAGCTCTGCCACCTAATGGGTGCATCACTCCAGGAAATCTACTTCTGTTCTCCAACTTTCTAAGTCCTCATCTGTACCATCAAGGTCATGGGACCAGGCTGCTGATGTAGAGCAATGAGAGAGCACTTGCCTAGCTGTGTAAGGCTGTGTATGCAGTCCCTAGCACTGCGAAGGAAGGAAGGAAGGACGGAAGGAAGGAAGGAAGGAAGGAAGGAAGGAAGGAAGGAAGGAAGGAAGGAAGGAAGGAAGGAAGGAAAGAAGGAAAGAAGGAAAGAAGGAAAGAAGGAAGGAAGGAAGGAAAGAAGGAAGGGGAAGGAAGGAGGGAGGGACTGAGGGAGGGAGGGAAGGAAGGAAGGAATATCACATAGATAGTAAGAATCTGTGAAATACATACACAAAAATTCTTAGTTTCTGGCATTTAGCAAGCTTTTTAGAGAGGTTGGTTGCTATTTCCAACTGTATAATTCTCTGCTACAAGAGCTCTGAGGACCTGGGGAGATAGCTCAGTAGAATAAGCACTTGCCTGACAAGTGCAGGGTCCTGAGTTCAATCCCTGGCACTGCAAAAAAGTAAAAAAGGGGGCTCTGAAAACATGACAATGCTTACAGAAGGAAGAATGAAATGGCCCTGGTTTGGAAGCACATCAGTCTCTCCAGCCAGGAGCACTCACTGGGAACCTGCCACCCATCTCCAGCCATGCTCCGCAGACCAGTCCTGCCGAAAGGAACCATGGTTGTGTCCTCAGGTACTCAGTCCTGAGGGGAGACAAGGCAGTGGGGCGCCATAAGGTACAGACCAAGGGTAGATGGAAAAAGGAATCTGCGGCAGGAGACCTCCTTTATGGAAGGTTGTGTGTACTGAGGCAAGTTTCTGCCTCTTTCTGATACTCAGTGTTTTCATCTTGAAATATGAGGGATGATGAAACCAGATAAACGCTTCAAATAGCTTGATGAGCTAATGTAAATTTAAGAAGAATTGGACCCTGGCCTGGTTCACAAATAATCTTCAATAATTGCTTCCTCCATGCATAAGTGGGTTAGTGTTTTAACAGAGGTAACATAAAACACAGCAATGTTCTGTGGAGTAGTGTGCTAGGGAACACTGCACTGCTCACCATGGCTTGTGCTGAGGCTATTTTAAGGAGGCTGTGATAAGTCAAGGGTGCATAAAAGCCTCTGCAGCTCCCTGTGTGAGGAGCTCACTTCTTGAACCCTGCTGGGCCCTGTTACAGAACCATCAGAACGTAGGAGAACTCACATGTAGTGAGCTATAGAGATGCAGCCCCAACAGGAGAGATACCATCCTATCACCACAACACAAAGAAGACAGAGTAGCCCACAAGAGGACCAGGAGGACAAGGCACTACTTGGGGAAGCAAGGCAGTCAGCCCACACCCAGCACCAGCTTCTGGGCATGCAGTGAGGTCTTCTGAGATGCACACAGCCCCGCCCATCCAAGTGCACAGTTGGGTCCAGGGATCGCCAAGGTGGTGATCACCTGACCAACCCATGAGTCAGAAGGAATAAGGCATCATGGGTGGGAGCAGCTCTTTGGGCTAATATGTCATGCGACAACACTTAACTGGAAGGGAGGCCTAAGCTTATGGCATTCCAGGAAGATCTTTGATCAGTTTAGATTTAGGTAATTCTTTTTCAAGTTTTATTTTTGATTAGTACATAATTTGCAGTATATAATGATTGAATTTGCATGGAGCGTTCATATACATAACACACCTTAATTCTTCTTTATCTTCTTTTTCTGTTCTCTTTCCCCATTCCTTCCTCTCTTGATCCATTTCCCATTTGTGAAAGACTTATCTCCCTACTTCCTGTTATCTACTGTTATTTTCTTCTTGATTTATACTTTGGGTTTCTTATATAAAAGAAACTACATGATGTGTGTCTGGTTTCTTTTACTTAACATTGTGGTCTCGAGGTAGAACATTTTCTTACAAATGCCTCAAGTTCATTCCTTTTTAAGGCAAGTAAAAATATTTGTGCACGTATACATTTCTAATTTTTTGTGCCACATTCATGCACTTTTTAAATTTTACTTTATGTTTTGTTTTAGGGAAGCATCTATAGGGTGTTCAGAGTTTCATTAACCAGATCAGACTGGTAGTGATCCTCCTGTTTATAGCCTCCCAAGTGCTGGAATTCTACGCGTGCACCACCATGCCCAGTCTGAATTGCTATCTCAGTGCACCCCTGAGGTAGGGCCTGCCGAGCAGGCCCAGAGATTGAACCTCCAGACCCTGTGCATGCATTTTTGAAAAGAGGTCATATCCTGAAAAAGTTAAGAACCACTGTTTGAAATCCAGGAAAAGAATGTCAAGAATTTACTCATCTTGATATGGTCTTAGTTTGCATTTCCCTATCTATTATTGATATTATATATTCTTTATATACCTGTTAAACAATGTAGCTATAGTTCACAGTACTATACTGTATATGTAAACATTAAGAGAGTAGACCTCATATGTCTATCACAATAAAATTTAAAAAAATAGCTCCTGCACAAGGCACACAAGTATACACACACTCAAGAATACCACGAAGTTTCAAAACTTCATTCAGCTCAAGGAAGGACTAACTGCACAACGCAAAGGAGCAGATTCCAGGTCTGCCTTTTGAGAGCCTGAAGTGTAGTGGAGCTGTCCTTGGTGCTTATCACACTGCCTTGCCCGGTTCTTGTTAATTAGCACTGTCCTTACCTATAGACCATCTGAAGCCTTTCTTTATGAGCCGTTACCTGCTTACTTTACTGCTATATCACATTAAAATATACTTTGCTTTGTGAAAGACTAATGGATCCAGGAAACCCATATAAACATCCTTGTTTAATTGTGAGCTATACCCAAAATTGTTGCAAAAAGGTTCCATGTAGTCTATATGCTCTAATGAGTATTGTCAGCATCTGGGGGAATTTTAACTACAGTCTATCTCAGCAGGATGCATGTGAATGTGTCACTTGTGTGGATCTAGAAGAAGTGTTTCCCTTACTCCCACAAACCTCTCAAAAGGCCTACCAGCCATGAAAGCTCTAGCAAAGCAAGATACATCTTAGAAGATATCTGGTTAGGATTTAAACACAGCAGTGTGGTTAAGACTGAAGCTTCTAGAGTTCAACAGCTTGCCGAATGCACCTCCTTAGAAAGTTTGGAGACAGATGCCCATACAATTTTGATTAAATACATATATATTTTAAAAGGTCATAAGTTCAAAGTGCTTAGAAGAGGGCCCAAGTCATAGTAAATGATCAGCAAAAGTTAGTCGTTTTGGTGAAGATGGTCAGTGAAAATTACAGCTCTGATAGGGATGATGGGGGTAAAGGTCTGGTTCTGAATCCCACGTCTGACACTCATTTGCTAAGAAAATGTAACTTCTCAAAGCTCCAGTATTTCTGTATACAGTGGAAACATGTACATCCGGTGGCAATAAATGAAGAGTAGGGAGAAAAACACGGTGAAAGAAATGCACTAGAAAGACATGACCACGGGTACTTTATTCTCTGCAAAACCTTCAGGCCCTTCCAGGAGTTAGCAGATGCTGAGACATTTTCTAGAAGACAGTCTCTCTCTCTGTCTCTGTCTCTGTCTCTGTCTCTGTCTCTGTCTCTCTCTCTCCCTCTGTAAGTCATATGATGAAGTGCTGGTGAGCTCATGGCATCATTGTCAGGTCTCCAGTGCCCCTTGTCACTGAGGGCTCCTCTCAGTCCACTTCTTGCTGCCTTGCTACTAAGGAGCTTTTGAGATAGATTAAAGCAGTAGCATCAACAGAGGCATAATTTTCTTGCATAGCTCCTTAATTAGCTGTGAACCATGGAGCTCTCCATGTAGCAACAGAAGCAGGAAAAGCCAAAGAAGCAGGACCTCTCCCTTAGGGTTGTCAGAAGAAGAAACTTAATAAATACCACTCTGAGATTCTGGCTAAAAGACACTAAGGGGTTCTTTGTTTTAAAACAACAAACCTCTATTGGTCCACTGCCAATCTGAACCTACTAGATGGGGAGAAGTATTTTGAGGATATGTAATAGGAAGTACAGATTTTGGAAATGTTGTAGAACCCAGATATATGAGTCAGGAGATTATTACATTGCCAAACATTGTGTGAGTGTGTGTGTGTGTGTGTGTGTGTGTGTGTGTGTGTGTGCGTGCGTGCGTGCACCCACACACACATACACGTGCGCATGCAAACATGTACCTTTTATGTTCCACTCTTTCAGACCCTTAATATTAACCTATAAAATGTTGGGGAGTCAGAACATAGTTACTATTTGTCAGATGCCTGTTGTAGTCACATTCTCATCAGATATTGTGAGGTAGGCATTTTTGTGCCCATCTTTAAATTCAGGGCCAGCCAAATAGCTCAGCGGATTAAAGCACCTGCTTAGACACAGTGGCTAGGAGTTCGATCCCCGGGCCTGCTGTGCCAGCCCCGCCACTGATGTGCTCTGAGACTGCGATTGAGACTGAACGTGATGGCACAGGCCTGCAATCCCAGCACTTGGGAGGCTGCAAACATGAGGATCACTACGAGTCTGATATAGTAGTAGTGAGACCCTGAACACCATGTAGACACTTCCCTAAAATACAAAAAAGAAATATAATAAAATATAAATTCAGGATCCTGAGGGTAAGAATCCTGAATTTCTTCAAGACACACAATCTGGAAACATTTGGGTATGTGCATGCAGCTCTGGATCTAATTCTTTCCAAATGGTTCCATTGTGTCATAAGTACTCCTATATTTAAAATTTGTTTCAACTCCATAAAGTTGTATCACTTATGTACTGTTGAGTTGTTGGTTACTAGAGGCAAAGCAGGGACAAGTTAAATTCCTATACCTTTCAGCATCCTTCTTGGTAACTGGAAAAGTCAAGCACAAATGAATAGCCTGTTAACTAATTACTATACACATTTCAAAGATTTAGCAAACCTAATTTGAGAATTTAGTATTTTTAAGCCAGTGGGTAACAGAGCCTAGAAGAACCAAGAAATTTTTATAAAGCATTCAAGAATCTGTATACCCATAAAACATTATCCGCCAACTGGAAAAACTGTCTTTATAGTATATGAATTGGGGCCAGCAGATAGCTCAGTGGACTAAAGTAGTTGCCTGCATAGAGTGCAGTGGCCAGGGTTCAATTCCTGGTCTGCTGTGCTGGCCCTGCCCACAGGGCATGCTGAGGCAGCAACTGAGACTGGGTATGGTGGTACATGCCTGTAATCCCAGCACTTGGGAGGCTGAAAACAGGAGAATCACCGGAGTCTGACCTACATAGTGAGACCCTGTACTAAATACAATTCATATATATATATATATATATATATATATATATATATATATATATATATATATATATATATATTTGAATAGGGCTGAGAAGGTAGCTCTGTGGTATAAGCACCTGCTGGCAAGCTCAAGGACCAAATTCAATCCCCAGTACCACATGCATGCATGCATGGTGGCCCTGGAACCCAGGGCATACTGAGCTGGCCACAGAAGCCCAGTGTGGAGGTACACAACTGTAATCCTAGTGCTGAGGAGCCTGAGACAGGAGGACCACTATGAGTCTGAACTGCATAGTAAGACCCTGTTTCTAATATATATATATATATATATATATATATATATATATATATATATATATATATATATATATATATATATTACTACATGATGCTTCTTTATGTAACACTTGTATCTAACATTCAGATTAATTTAAAATGGCACTATATACACTTTGTAGCTTTTAGTCTATATACACTTTGTAGCTTTTAGTCACCAAGTAGCTTCTCAAATAACATATAAAAGGCCATATCTGGGTAATACCATGTATCATAAAATTTCTTAATGTTTTAAAGTGAGTCCTACACTAAGGTAGGTTAGAAGCAGCTTCTCCACATATCATATTATAAAACACCTTAAAATCTGCCGCACTGAGACCAGCGCAGTGATACACATCAGCAGTCCCAGCTATGGGGAGGCTGAGGCGGGAGGATCACTCAAGTCTGAGCTGCGTGGTGAGACTCTGCACCAAATAAGTAAATAAATATTTTTTTTTAAAAAGGATGTCCTGTCATTTGGTTCTTGACAGTTAAATAAACAATCAGCATATAAACAATCACTGCAAAGGACAAGACTCTACCTACCACCTTTCTGCCTGGTTAGGCTCTGATTAACTGGGGGATTTGTTATCTTTTCGTTTTTGCCAGTGTCGTGCTTTGAGACCTCCTATACACTGATATCTGTGCTCCTTCTCATCATGCATGTTGGAATCACACCCCCATGTGGTAATATTAAGAGGCGGGGCGTTCGGCAAACACTTGTGTTGTGAGGGTGCGACTTTGTGAACAGGGCTAGTGTCCTTTATGACCAAAACCATACAGGGACCCCAGACAGCTCTTTTGCTCCTTCTGCTCCATGAGGAGCACACGAGAAGGTGCCAGCTAGTAGGAAGAGGGCTCTCACCTGGCACTGTGTCTGCGGGGGCTTCCTCTTAGAGGTGCACCCTTTAGAACTGTAATAGATTTACACTGCTTACAGTTTGTTAGAGCAGGCCAAAGGGCCAAGACAGAGTTGATAGTCAATAAATCCTAAAAGTATAACTAGAAGCAGATCCTCGTTAGCAGCAAAAGTTGCTTTGCCTCAGAAACAGCCAGAGAAGCCTCAGTAGAGAATGCCACAACCTGACAGTCTCCACACAAGGAGGGTCTGCCAGTGTGGTCTCTCACGAGCCCCTGCAGGGCAGAATATCTGCAGGAACACCACGCACCCTCCCAACATTGCTCAGAGCCCTGGCTGAGATATTATGAAGCCACACTCCAGTCTGAAATCCAGAGCATGAGAAAACAGTTCTGCAGCAAAGCCATCACTGCGGGCAACGGTCGCCTCTGGAGAGAACTTGAGCTAAAGGCAATAGGTTACCCAGAAAACACTGCAGAAGGCCAATGTTCAGCCACCATGAATGGAACGCAGACTTCTTCAAACCCAAAGTCCATAGCCACTGGGTTTCCAACTCCATCTCCCCACATCTAAAAACCCGTGGACACAGCCACTAAAAGTGTTACCTGAAAGCCTTCTGGGCTTTATCCCATACCAGAGCATTACTACTCACCTTATAGGCTTTTTGATTGTTTGCTTTTGTCTTTTTGAGACAGAGTCTCACTATTCAATTCAGGTTGTCCTTGAACTCACTTCATAGTGCAGGCTGGACTCAGACTCGTACCAATCCTCCTGCCTCAGCCTCCCTAGTGCTAGGATTACAGGTGTGTGCCACCATGCCCAGCTCACCGTATGGTTTTAGCCCCTATGACTCAGTTTGATATTTATGATGGTGAACCAAGGAGGTAAGCATTTTGTCATCAATTCCATTTACAGGTGAAAAACAAAAGCCAAGCATGGATCCTGAGAGGGGACTTTAATTATGCCCAAGCTAAGAAAAATCAACTCCCCATGTGTTTTGCTTTCTGCTTTTTGCAATCTGCTGTCAATAATCCTGGGTTTCCCTCTATGTGGCTGTGTGTTCACCATTCACAGCCCCCCTTACCTGCTTCCCTGCCTGTTACCTGCACCTACACAGAAGACCGCTGAGGGCTGAGAAAGGCGGCTTTCCCACATTGCCCTCCTTGTAGAGCCACCATCTGTCCTCACTTCAGATAGGATTTCATTGAGTGTCTTCTGATGCTAGCAAAGCCAGTTGATGGGAAACAAGACAGTGTGGTGTGACTGCAAGCGCCTTTCCTAGAAGTCTGCAGGCCGAGGCTCCAGCCGCTGCAATTCTGCACCACAAGCCTGGGACTGTCAGGGAAGTTGGTCGAGGGTCTGAGTCTGTTACCTTATCTTTAAGACAAGAAGGCTATTGTCTCCAGGAATGTGGAAGATGTAATGAAGAAGCTGAGGTCAGGGATGTCCAAGAACTTCACACACTGGAGATAGCCACACTCTGTCAGGGATGTGTAGTTATTTTATATCCAGGATCACAAATGAGTGGTGTTCAAGGCCTGGCAGGACACCTAGGAGTGTCTCAGGTGTGCTTAGCCAAGCGGTGTGTGGTGGGGTCAGAGCCCATAGGAGAGTGCAAGGCATTATATTTATTTAGCCAATAAAAATAACCAGCTAACCAAGCAGGCATGCTCAATAATCAAATCGGGTATAGGAGTACCAGTTTGTGGGGGCTGCAAATTTTCCAAGACACTTCAGATTTTCTTCAAAGGGACACACATCCAAGTCCACGCCAAACATTATCTATCATCTGAAAGGCATGCCACATTCATCCACAGAGTAGTACTTCTAAAATATAAGTAAACATCACCCCTGTGACTAACACATTTTTATTTAAAACATGTAAGCAAATTCCTAGTAGCTATTTTTAGTGTGTAGTTCTCAATTAACAGATACTAACCATATAAAATTCATTCTCGTGGGATCCAGAAGAGGGCATATAATTTTTTTTTCCTTAAACAGACTTCACACCAGGCCTGGGGATATGTACCTGTAATTCAGTTGTTCAGGAGGCTGAGGC
>PVKA01018074.1:0-44516 GCA_004027165.1 Ctenomys sociabilis | reverse complement strand
GTATAGTCTCCCTAGTATAACAAGCGAAAAGCAGAAATACAAAAGGAAATGTACAACAAGTAAAATCAATTGAGTCAGATAAGGCAAAGTGAATGGCATATGCTGCAGGATACTAATCAGCTTTTCTTCTGGATGGTTAACAACCTAAGATCACAAGTCAGAGTTGGAGAAATAGAAGAGCCACAAGGCCAGCCAACATGTTGGCCCTAGCCTTTCAAGGTCAGCGAAGACTCAGGACATAAGAGAACCTGTACTGCAATATTATGAGACTCAGGTGAGCTCCAAATTTTCTGAGCAAGGAGATTGTGGAGCCACAGAGGAAAGAGATTGAAGTTCTAAAGTGTGCCTGGAGAAAGTCAAATGAAGAGAAAACTTTCTCTCAGGCTCTCACAGAGAGCAATCTGTTCAAGCATTGGCTGTGACTCATCCACATGGATGACACAGACAAAGGAACTACAGAATAATGTACAGGACTACGAGATAAACCCTGAGAAGACTTCAATGACCCCATAGGAAATATAAAGTTCTTGTGTTGGTATATAAGTTTTATTCTACCTAGGTCTTAACCATCCAGCAGAAAAGTATAAAAGTATAAAAAATGCAGTATACATCATGAGCCCATAATATTAAGCTGAGCTGTAAATGGATATGGTCGACAATTTCTTTGAATAACTCCCTATGGTTGCAGAATGCTGGACTGTGTTGGATTGTGGTGTCGAGTTCAAGCACCTAAGGTAGCTGAATGTCAATGGAGTGCCCACTTTTGACAGGTGTAGACAAAGGAAGGGTTGTAGAAAGAAAAATCATGATGAGTGTGTATAGACAGTACAGTTGGGATAGATAACGCTGTGCTTCTACATAATTCTATGATAGGCAAGATCTGCAGTAATGGTGGTTGGACAGGATATTATGTCGGCTTTTAGTGCTATGGTCATCCACTAGGTAAATAATTATTGAATTTTTGATATAATTCAGCTATAAAAAAAAGATAAGTAAGCAACTACACTCTTAATTCACTGATAAGAGATATCTGCTAAAATAATACCTGTAAATATAATATTATGTATGCACCTTGTACAATACCAAAACGTTATGAAAACAGTTTGCAATGTATTAATTCATTGACTCTGTATGGTTAAGGTGTCTTGAAACTGTCTGATTGACATTTGTATTTTAATAAAGTAAAAATAAATGGAAAAAAGTTCTCTATGACAAGAAAGAAAAAAAAGAAAAAAGAAACAAATAAAAAATAATAAAATTTTTTTTCTACCTTTTATCTCTGTAAATTTAGGATCAGAGACTCGTTTAAACTTCTGCTCTCCTATCCTGTGAAATGAGGCTGGTAACTGTATCCAGTCAATGCCAAATATACAGTAGCTGCTCAATAAACATTACTACTTATTATTGAATTATGAAAAAATATTTCATTTTTTTATTTTATTTTTATTTTTTTGGCTGAACCCGGGATTGAACCCAGGTCCTTGCACTTGCCAGGGAAGCACTTATTCCACTTAGCCATCTCTCCAGCCCAGAATATTTCATTTCTATTTTAGTATTTAAGACCTATTAAATTTTTTTAATACTTTTGCCAGCTCCATGTGTGTTGGGGAGGTACTGCCTGTGTATGAGCGCATATATGTCTGTTACTATATTTCTGGAATTTCTGGAACAGGAAATAACAGAAGGGAACGCAGATGCAAAGCATTTCTGGGGTGAGGAACACAATCATGTCCGGGAGTTGGCGTGTTTTAAGAAGAACAGTTTACCTGGAGACACTTTGACAATGGGTTCTCTAGGCAAGTGTCCTAAAAGAGAAAGTTACTAGAAATCCGTTTTGAGTGCACAAGTGTCGCTTAAATCACTAGCGATCATTTCCTAAGCCTAACATGTGAGATGGCATTTTGTGTATAAATCTAAATATAGATAGATCTCTTTTAGAAATTCTTTTAGGTACCATTTTATATTGATATATCTCAGAGTTCACCCAAGCTCCAAGAACATGAACTCACTGATATCTCTTAATTTATCTGTTTAGTGACAGAAGGATTTCTTTACTTTCCTAAAGAATGAGAACTATTTATATACACTGATAGTAGTAAACAAAAAATTGGGGGGATTTGAAAAATTCTATTTTGTCTGCATATAGGGCCTAAAGTTTTGAACAGTACTAAATATTATCACCTAAGATAGTGTAAATCTACTAAGTATCGAAAGAAGCCAGGCATGGTGGTGCATGCCTGTAGTCCTAGCACTCAGGAGGCTGAGGCAGGAGGATTATTGTGAGTGTGAGACCAGCCTGAGCTACTAAGTGAGCTTAAGGCCAGCCTGAACTGCATAGTGAGATCCCATCTCAACCAAAAAAAAAAAAAAAAAAAAAAATAAGACAAAACTAAGTATCAAAAGAATTCAGTGAATTTTGGACTTTTAAGTATTTTTATTTTATTTATTTATTTATTTATTTATTTATTTATTTTTTATTTTTTTTTTTTTTTGTCTTTTTGAGACAGGGTCTCACTATGCAGTTCAGGCTGACCTTAAACTCACTTTGTAGCTCAGGCTGGTCTCGAACTCTCCACAATCCTCCTGCCTCAGCCTCCCGAGTGCTGGGATTATAGGCATGTGCCACCACGCCCAGCTTTTTAAGTATTTTTAATGCTATAAATTATCTTATAAATTTTAAAACTGAAAGCAAATGAAGTTCCACATATCCTTGCCTGTAATTGCATTTTAATTATATATATATATAATATAATTTAATTATATATATAATTTAATATATATTGTGTATTTTAGGGAAGGAGAGAGGGTCTACAGAATGTTCAGGGTCTCACTATTAGATCAGACTCTTAGTGATCCTCCTGTCTGCAGCCTCCCAAGTGGTGGGATTACGGCACATACCACATGCCCAGTCTCAATCACTGTCTTAGCACGCCTGGGGACAGGTACGGCATGGCAAGCCAGGGGATCAAACCCCAGGGCCCTGCACCTACTTGCAGATGTAAAATATTTTCTACTAACAGTTTACTGTTTAGATATCATCAATTAAAACTTGAGTCTGGAATAAAGCATTGCATTTTAGATGTGTGAAATTGTGTATATATATTAAGAATGTCTTTTATACACTGATTTTTTTACAGAGTAAATTCATAACTTATATAGAACCTGTATTAGTAGGCTTTTTTTTTATTACTGAAGCAAAATTCTTGACTCCCCTGCCCTCAACTAAAAAGACAAATTTATTTTTGTTAATAGTTTCAGAAGATTCAGTTTATGGTCAGCAGCTCCAGGGTAGAAATGGCATTTTGGCAAAGCCCAGTGGAACAAAGCTGCTAGAGTCCTGGCAGCCAAGCAGCACAGAGAGCCAAGAAAGGAGCCAGGTACAAGACGACCCCACTCCAGTTTTGTCCCCAATGACCCACCGTCTTTAACAGCGCCCCACCTCTCACAGCACATTCAGCTACACTGCATGATCCCAAGGCCTTCAGGAGCAGGAGTGGCTCTACTGACAGTGACCTGTAATCCCGTTACACAGGGAGCTGAGAGAAGAGGGTCAGAATTCTGTGTGTTCAAGGCCAGCCAGGACTACAGAAGCAAGTTCAAGGCCAGCCTTCTGAACTGCACAGTGAGACGCTCTGTCACAAAACAAACAAAACCTAAAAACAACCAGTAATCTTCAGAAAGTCCCAACTTTGTAGGAGACCTTAGGAGGAAATGTTAAACCATCACAGAAACATTATATAACCTTTCCTGGGTGTAACCTTCCAATGGACAGCCCAGTGGTGGCAAATCTATGACACGTTCACCATAGCAGGCTGTTTGTCTCACTGAAATCTCTAAAAGGTTCAGCACACTGGTATCCATTGGGGCTATAAAGAATAGGGAGCAAAAATATTAGTTAAATACACTTGTTTTCAGCAAATTTGAGAGCAAAAATATAAGTATTCCTATTTAAAAATACTTTTTTGAGAATTATGCTAGGGTTTGGCTTGGGTGATAGCTCACTAGGATAAGTGCTTGCCTGGTCAGGCTTGAGTTCAATGCCAGTTCTGCCAAAAAAAAAAAAAAAAAAAGAAAAGAAAAGAATTATGTTAGAGTGCTTATGGATCATGTAATTAATTGAACATTCAATAACATCCTCTTGACATTAATGTATACCCAGAAGCTCTGAAAATCAGCAATGCTAACTTTGAGGCATATGTAGATTGAGTTAAAATGGAGTTATACTGGATTACGTAGGACTCAGGATTCAATGACTTGTATTTAAAACAAGACAAGCAGTTGGCCAAATAGCTCAGTGGATTAAAGGGCCAGCAAGGGGGTACAGGGCTTGGGGGTCTTATCCAAGGCCTACAGTGCCAGCCCTGCCCCCAGTTTTGTGCTAAAATGGCAACTGAGACTGGATGTGGTGGTGCCCGCCTGTAATCCCAGCACTTGGGAGGCTGTAAAGAGGAAAACCACTATGAGTCTGATCTAGTAGTGAGACCTTGAACACCCCATAGACCCTTTCCTAAAATACAGAAATAAATAAATAAATAAATAATGACAAGATATACAGAGAAACAAATAGGAAAGACAACTCTGTGCAAATGGAGCTGCAGATCGAAGAGGTGCAGCTATCAGTCAAGGAATAGCACATCTACGAGGCACCGGAAGCCAGGAGCAGGTAGAGGGCGTTGTCCTCTAGAACTCTGTGGAGGAATATGATCTGCATGGCAACTTCATTTCAGACTTCTTGTCCCCACACTAGGAAGTCAGAAGGTCTGATATGCTAAGCATAGCAGAAAATAAATATAGTGGGTTTAGGACAAATAATATTGCATACCTAATCCAGCAGTCAGGATTAACAGTAACATCATGTATGAGCTATCTTGATGTCATGATAAAATTAAAGAATTTAAGGACTTTTGCCAATTTTTCCACACAGTGAAAGAGAATTACAACCTTACAAAAATTACCTGATTTAATCCAGCTCTTGTTTTAGTGGTGAGGGCACCCATTGGGTGCTGGATCAATTTCTAAGGATGCTCAATAAAAGCAGAACTATCACAGATTACATCAATAGGAGGAGTTTATTCAGATTTTGATCAATTTTTCTTGGTTATATGGTCTTTATGAAAGTTTCCCAAGCACAGTTTGTTTCATTTTTCTTCATAGTTAAAGCACAGTACAGAGTATAGAGTCACAAAATTTGCCTATGTGAAGGCCACCACAACACAAATGCTCTGATAATAAGGCAATTCATGTGAAATAAGCATGGACCATTTCCTATATTTGACACAATGATTTTCAACAGGGTTTCCATTACCTTATAAAGAGAAGGTATTCATATAGAGAAAAACTAATAAACTAACAAAGCACAAACAATCAATCACGAAAATTTGCTTTATTATTGAAGATAATGATCAGGTGATATTTTAACACCAACCTTCTAAGATAGGGATGATATAAGATAGGAAAATAAACATAGTGGGTTTAGGACAAATAATATTACATACCTAAGGGACAATGAGATGCACATATTTGAAAAGAACCTTAGAAGACATAAAGGAAAGAATGAAACAATATCATAAATAGAATTTTGTATGTGAAGTGTAGAAAGTGTATAATAAATGGTTCCATGAAGCAGAGAATCAGCCCTTTCTTTAGAAAAAAAAAAGAGAAGAGTTTAAGGCATGAAACAAGATAAAGTGTAATAAATGCATAATGACTCATACATATTTTCTTTAATCAATCTCTTCATATCTTTAAGGGGCCCCATCAAGGCTACACGTGGAAAAGTAAAGATACTATCTCTGAGATGTATGAAACTGTGTACAACAGGAGATTTTCTTGAGATACTTGGGTTTAAAAAGTGTAATGACATGCACAAGAGGAAAGGAAATATAAAATGCATAAATGAAAAGGCATAATAAGATGCATAATTGGACAAATGCAAGGATATGCAGAGGAGAAAGATGTAATATGATACACATTTTTGAGAAGGGTAATGGGCTGCATAAATAGAAAGGTGTAATGAGATGTGCATGTTTAAGTAACATAATGAGAAATATAGGTTATAATAACATACATGAAAGTAATTTAGTAATGAGATATACAAGGGAAGGGCTTTAATGAAATCCACAAATGGGAAATATGTAAAGATGCTTAAAGGAGATGTAATGAGATGCACATATTTGAAAGTTAAAATACGTTGCTTTAATGGAAGCGTGTAATGAAATGTATATGTTTGAAAGGTGTAATGAGACACATTAAAAGGAAAGAATGTAAAGCAATCCTCTCCTCCCATGGAGAATAATAGTTTCTGAAAGCTTGGACTCCCTCCCATCCTCAGAGATTTCTGTATTTCCACTGAGGTATAAATTAAGATGCTATGGGCAGCTTTCCATTGCCTCAGCAAACAAAATCTCCCTCAGGCCCAGGTTATTTCTGGATATATGGTTTTAAACATAGCCCACCCCTCGAGCCAAATTTGAGGGCATTTTAAGAATGGTGTTGATTATTAAGCATCGTAACAAGCATAGGAAAAGAAGAAGGAAAAGAGGAATCTGCCATCTACTTCGTTTTCATCTGGTGTCAGACACATGTTAGGAATTTCTGAGTCACTGGATGTTCCCACAACCTCACAAGGCACGCATCATTACCATCCTTTGGTTACTTAATAAAATGACCTTAGACATTAAGCACACAGCTGTACGACTAGCAAATGTGAAGCTGCACTTTGAAACAGGTTTGCTTGGCTTCCAAGGACTAATTTTTTTTCCCATTTTACTTTTGTTTTGTTATTTTCTTCTAGTCAATTACTGCTAATTATGGCTAAAATCTCCAAACAGGCCTTATTAACACCACTAGTCATGAATGTCACCCATTAACACAGCTAGTAATTTTGCCCAGAGAAAGTAAGAGACGACAGAGTAACTACCCTGTTGAAACATTTTAAAAATCATTAACCCTATTTGTTTTCTGAACAAGCCTGTATCATATTGTACTGCTTAAAATAACTATTTGATGATATATTGATTAGGAACCTTGATGAAAGTAATTTTTTAATTAGACCAGCAATTTTGACAAATATTGAAATACATTTTGATTAGCCTATAATTTTTCCTAGTGAATAAATGTAAAGAAAACAGCCATAATCACATTCACTATCATTTAAAAATCTGGGTGAATATGGCCAAGTTTTATAGCCTCTCATGAATTTAATTTTTGTGTTAGAGAATGGGATAATAGGATTGGTCTTGTCAAATTTCAGTGTAGTAACACAAAATGATTTATGTAAAATATGTGGCATATTTCATGGTGTGAAATAGGCAATGAATATATAATAATTCCTTTCTTCCTAAACTTGAAACAAGTGTAAATACACAAGTTTATTAAATAGTCCAGGGTCTTGAGTTTCTTTCATTTAGTTAATGGTAATTTATGTGAGTACACTGATTCACTGAGGAAAATGAAACCTGGAAATTATTATAAGGCAATGTTTTCTATGATAGTTGTAGGTAGTTAATTACTTCTGGCTTTATTGCTTACAGAATGACAAAGATGTTAAATGGAAGGGAAATTTTTTTAAAAAGCAAAGAAACAAATACCAAAATTATTTCTCCTTTTGCTGACAGATTTGAAATCAAGCTAAGTAAAACATAAATTTGTGACATTTAATCCCCACACTAATAACCTTTCACAACTTTCATCAATCAGCATAACATAGCAATTATCATCTCAAACATATTTTCTTTGGAATCCATGATCATTTTAATATAAATACTTAATGTTCAAATTAAGACTCTAAGAAAAATCTCTCTATGAAGAGAGATCAGTGGCTGGGGAGATGGCTCAGTGGGATAAGCGCTTCCCTGGCAAGTGCATGGGACTGAGTTCAATCCCCAGTTCCGCCAAAAAAAAAAAAAAAAAACGAGATGAAATATTCTTCACTTTTTACTCATTAAATTTTTGAAGTGCTAGCTGGAATATTTTTCTCCACAACTGCAAACTTATCTTAACACATGGAGAGATGAGTAGTAATTCCGGAGCTTTGTGGTTCTGCCTCTGAGATATTTTAGATATATCCATAAAACAATGGATAATATTCTGTTTAATTTTGTGTCAAAAGTCTAAACTACAATTTTTGCTCCACTTCTGAGATAAGATTATTTACAAAATAATCCACATCAGTAGTACCAAGAATATGACATTCTCAAGTCCTCAAAATAAATCCGCCTGTGATCACAAGCAAAGGGAGCTGGAACAAGGCCTCTTTCCATGCATAAAAGAAAGAAGAAAAGTAGAAGTGCAAGAACATGAAAAAGGAACGAAGCAGAGAAGGGGAGGGGGAGGAGAGAGAGGAGAGAGGCCGAGATGAAGAGCAAAGGGAGAAAGGAAAGCATTAGCAAAACAAAAACAGGGCAGGGCAAAGCACACAAACTAAAGTCATATCTTCTTCAATAAACAACTGGTATCACAGGTACTCAACTACCTCAAAATAGAAATAGAACCATGGACTGTGGGTTAAGTGGTGCAAGTATTGGTTTAAGTGGTGGGAAGAATTTAGATATTGTAGAAAGAAAAATCTGAAACTGCCTTATATAGACCACAACGGTCTATACAAAAAGGACACACACACACACACAACCAAAGCAAAAGGAAAAACTTCTGCATGTGACAACTGCATTTTAGTAAAGGCATAAGATATAAAGCTGATACGGAAAAATCAATTAAATGTAAGTACCGAGTAACTCAAACATGAACTAAAAAGATATTTATTTACTTATTTATTTTGTTTGTTTTTTAATGTATTTTGTGCAGGGTCTCACAATGCAGCTCAGACTCATAATGATCCTCCTGTTTTTGAACCCCCCAGAGCTGGGATTACAGGCTTGCGCCCCCACGGCCTGTTGTTCGCTCAGGGCACTGGGGGGCAGGGCCGGCACGGCATAATACACGAATATTTAAACTAGGACCACCAAGCAATGATAATTTTGCAGAAATCTAAAAAATATGTACAGTATTTGATTGCTAAAAACTAAAAATCCCTGATGAAATAAAAAGAAAACCTGAATAAATGGAGAGATACGCTGCACTCTCGTGCTGTAAAATCCGTGTTGTTATGGTATCAGTTAAGATCTAGGGATTTAATTTAATCTCCATTGAAGTTGGCAGAGCTTTGAGATTTTTGTAGGTAATGGTAAAATAATTCTAATATACATTATTATTATATATATTTGAAAAGCCAAAACAGGACAAAGGAGATGGCTCAGTAGAATAAGCGCTTTCCTGGAAAGCTCAAGGGCCTGAGTTCAATCCTCAGTTCTGCCAAAAAAAAAAAAAAAAGAAAGACAGAGAAAAGCCAAAAAAGAATTTGAGGAAGTACAGTGAAGTCTAAGGACAAACAGGAAAGCAGTATATTTTCGCATTACCTCCCCCTAGATTTTTATCTATTGCAATGAGAAAGACAGTAACCTCATTATAGAAGAACCCAGAGAATCGCCATCAAGCTTAATACTACTGGTAGCATGACATGTACCGCCTGACATCATTCTCTGAGAAAGGTACATCACTTTAGTGTTATTCTTGCCAAAAAATGTATAAACTCAATCCCATCAGGGGAAAAGGCGAGGTTAACCCAAGTTGAGAGACAAACTGTAAAATCACTAACAAGTATCCTATAAAATTGCCAATATTTTGATGGACAAGGAAGGGCTGGCAAGCTGTTATTTAGAGGACACTAAGCAGGTATGACCAGGAAATGCAACAGGAGTCTCTGACTTATTGTTGGAAGATAAACAGTATGATAGCTTAAAAATACTGCAAACTAATTCTTGTAGTTTAATAGCAGATATTAATATTCAGCTTAATTTTGAGAAATATTCCAGAGTAATCTAAGATCTTGACATTAAAATGATAAGTCAATGCTTTCCAAATAGAAAGCAAAGGGCTGGGGATATATATATACATATATATATATATGAAAAAAATAAATTGTGTTTACATTTAAGAACATCACTAAGCAACTTACAATCAAATGGTTAAAGAACACATTCTTTTTGCATAGTAGAAAAGAATCACAGACAAAATCAGATGTTTGAAGAATAGCCATGTATCACAGTGAGCAAACTGTGGGTGAAATCTAATTTTTAAATATCTACAGTTTTAGATACTCTTCTTCATCACAAAGTGGCAGGGAGGAAAAGTTGTAAGAGTTGTGATAATGTTTCATCAATTTTAACATAAGCATAGTGTAAATGCCTATAACTAAATGGACAAAAAAAAGATGATAGAAGATGAATACAAAACTCTTAAGAATATAATATAATATAATTTTTCTATTAATAATAGAGAAATAGTTCTATTTACCTCTGAATAGAATGTTTGTTCTTTTTATCCAGTGGTCAGGAGTCACTTAATCTCATCAAGTTTTTCCTATGTGGATCAGTTATGGATCTCTGATGTAGTCACTTTGCTTCTTTATACCAATCAGACTTTAAAAATCCATGGAACTGGAAGAATGTAATCACTTAACGAAGATCTAGATCCAATTTAGCAATTCTTAACAAGGAACCACCTTTCAATTGCAAGTGAAGGGCAAAACTCAAACTAGATGAATTACAAGTGGAGTTGATTTATTCACTTGGATTACAAACTCAGACAACAGGATTAACTTTAAACTCTGAACAATCTAAATTTCTGAGTAGAGATGGGTTTCTTTTCCATCTCCAACTTTTTTCTCTGCCCCTTACTTTTGCTTTGCTCTGCTTTGGCATCCTTAAGTTGGACTTTTTCTTTGCATTCAGGAAGCTGGTCTGTAACAGCTACAGAGTGGTTTGATCTTATACCTTGAAACCTCCAGAGCACAAAATAACACACATTTGGAGTCTTCTTAAAGGATCCTGGATCTAGAGAATTCTACTGGAGACAGGTGTTTAGTCCTGAGCCAACATAAGTATGCAAGATCCATGGAACTGGAAGAATGTAATCACTTAACGAAGATCTAGATCCTGGGTGAGTTTGATGACTTGCAGTCATGGGTCTTGTGTTGAGTTAGGACCTGCAATTTCATCTAACACAAGCACTGAACACAGTAATGTTTATTGAAAAATAGAAGATTTAAGAATCTTAAAGAGACACAAAATATAAACAATGACAGTGTATTTTTTATAGCAGTGACAGTTCTAATGAATTAGTGGTATAAGTTGTTTGCCTTTTTAAATTATGACTATGAATATCATCTACTATTTCCTCTTGGAATTCATACCTTCGCCCTAGAAGTTATGTAATTTTTTGCCTTAGTACAGATTTTTTCCACTTAAATTGGTAAGACTTGCCACTACCCTTAGATTAAAATTCCTGGAAACCTGAAAGCATATCACACCTGTGTCTATTCTATCTTCTCTGTCAACTAGTGATAAAAAAAAGGACAATACCACTCCTTAAGTATTATAAAACAGGTAGGGCTGCAGAAATGGATCAGTAGAATAGACACTTTCCTGGCAAATGCAAGGGCCTGAGTTCAATCCCTGGTTCCACGAATTTATAATATTTATAATATTATAAATAGGCACATACAGGTAAATTATAGAAAAGGAAAGGTGTGCTGCAGGTGAATATGTAAAATAAAATACAACCTGTTTTAAATATTTGAAATTTCTCCATATGCAACAGAGAACATAACTCAGGGAATTATAAGTACCTGGAATATACACCTTAAGAGAAATGATGTACAAGTCCCTCACTGCTCTATTAGAGCAGGAATAAATGTGTGCTGTTTCTCAAATTCCATTTTCCAAGTGAGTGGTTTTTCTTTTCTTGGCATGGTAATTAGTTGCATGTTCTCCTAAGAATATGAAATATAAACTAAGTAAACAACCCACCCACATCTTTTGTTCTGTGTTAAAGAATATTGGGCTAAAGTGTGAGGTGGGGCTCAAAAATATTATTGCTGCCTATTCAGTCTCATTTACTGGCTTTCATACATTAGCTACCTCTGTAGCTTTTGTTCCATAAAAAAAAGTTATGCTTCTGTGAATTTGAGTGTAGTTAACAATGTGTAATAACTTTTTCAAGTGAGTGCTGCAGTTTTACATTTAACCTAAAATAGAAAGAATGAAAAATTAACCGTGGTGCCAGATGTTTCATTTTATTTTTAATTGATGTTCCATTTGTTAAAGAAAAAGGTATGGACTGTAAGAGTTAAGTGCAATTTGATGAAGGTAAAGTGATCCTGATAAGAAACAAAATGTGAAAGAAAACTCTAGAAGTAACTTGCAACTCAGCTTTGGAATATGGAGTCACTCAAACTAAAGAACTGAGAACTTGGGTGATGGCTCAGGGGAGTAAGTGCTTCCCTGGCAAGTGTAAGGGCTTAAGTTCAATCCCTGGTTCTGCCAAAATAAATAAATAAATAAATAAATAAATAAATAAATAATAATTGAAAACTCTAAGTGCATAAATTACATAATATCATCCTTGTTGGCAAATTTATTTTCATTTTATTCCAGGAAAGATACAGTGCATAATATGTTCAAATATGCATAATATGGTGACTACGTTCTCATTCATCCCATCAGTTTCTTCTAATTTCCTAGACTTCCTGTTTAAAAGATCTAGGCATTATTTTACAGAGTTGTTCTGAGATCAATATCCAATGATGATGATAACTTTTTTTTTTTAATTCTCATTCTTTGCCAGGTATTTTCGTATTCTGTACAGGGGAAGCAGTTGATTAACTGTCACTGTCCTCAATCAGTTAAGCTGAGATCTTAGCACAATGCCTATCTTCCACATCCTACTGAAATATGATACATGTCAAAGTCAAGAATTGTGCAAGCATATGAAAAACCTGTGGCATGGTCTTTACTTGACTCCTGCTTTCGGACTGCAGAGTCTGCAGGTACTCAGAGAAAGCTGGAGATGATGATGACTCTTGAATTACCTACCTCTGGAGAAGCAACGGCTTCCTGAGGAATAAGTTTAGGAAGATCATTCCTACTAGAACTTCTGATTCAATAAAACTGAGGAGATTTGAGGAGATGGTACTGATCAAAGACCATGTGCTAGACAGAATGAGATTACAGGGGCCCTAAGCCTGGATTTTGTTGGAAAGAAGAGGGATTTTCTTTTTGTTCACTTGTATTTGATGTGCACATCAATGATCTTCACTGTGGGATATGGATGAGGGCATGTGACACATTTTAATTCATTTTTTTCTCCTTTCTCTCCTTTTTCCATCACCCTCCACTTCTATATTTCTTTCCAACTTACATAACACCTACCTCCTGTTTCTTATTCTGTATTTTTTATTGTGTTCTTTTTTATACTTTGAGTTGATTATATAAAATACACGTTATTTAAGCTTCCTTGCCTGATATATTTCACTTAATATTAAAGTCTCACAGTACATCAATTTTCCTACAAAGGACTTAAGTTTATCCTTCTTCACTGTCAAGTAATACTGCACTGTATATGAATACAAAATTTATTTTACAGTGATACATGTGTACCTATGCTTATAGCAGCAAAACTCATAATAGCTAAATCTTTTTTGTTTTTCTTTTTAGGACAGAGCCTCATTAGTTAGATCAGCAATCACTGCTCCTCCCTACCTCACTCTCTCTCCTCCTTCCTGTTTCTCCCTCCCTCTCCTTCCCTCCCTCCTCCCTCTCTCTCTCTCCCTTTCTAGCCTGCCCTCTCCCTCTCTTCCCTGTCCCTCTCTCTTTCTCTCTCCCCTTCTCTGTGTCTCTACACTCCTTCCCTCTCTTCCTCCTTCTTTTTCTCCCCTCTCCCCTTCCCCCCTCCATCCCTCTCTCTCCCTCCCTCCTGCTCTCTCTCTCTGCCCCTTTCTTACCCACCCTCTCCTCTCTGCCTCCATGAAGCCAGCAGCTTTCCTCTACCTTGTAGTTTCTGCTTTGATGTCAACCAATACAGACTAAATTAACTGAAACTCATAAACAAAAATTAAATTCCCCTTTAAATTGTGGGTGTGAGAAACATATTTCCATAAATTCAAATGACTCATATACTGTATTTACTCAAAACTCTCAAGATATCTTTTTTAAAAAAGTTTCAAACTATATTTTAATGTACAGAAACATTTTTAATTCTCTCACATATTGTGAAGATAAAGTTATAAACAGACTCCTTTATGCCAAAATATTGAAAGAGGCAAAACAGGTAACCTGAGTGAGAGTTAGAGTGAGACTAAACTGTGGAGACAGAGGACTGACCAGAGAGGAAGAAAACCTTGTGGATGGTGTAAATACAGCGAGGCAAAGCTTGAAGATACGGGGCTCAAGTAAGAGAAGACGTGAATTCCAGAATACCTCTTCTTACGTTCACCCTTCTTCTCATTGTCAACTTTCTCATTTGACTTTCAGTTTTCATGGTATCTTTAAGAGTTGTGACTGAAGGGAATATCCAGTTATTAAAAGTATTTGAAAGTAGAATATTCATATTTATCTCAATTACTCTTCTCTCATTGCTGGGACAAATACCCGACACTAAGAATGAAGGAAGGAAAGGCTTATTTAGCTCACAGTTACAGACGGTTTCAGTCCATATCCAGCTGGCTCCAAGGCAGAGGGCACATGGCAGAAGGCAACAGTTCTTAGGGGCAGAAGGCAGAAAGACAGAAAGTATGAAAGGGAGGAGCAGCAGCAAGAAGGACAACAGAGGCAATGGAGAGCAAGTCTGTCTCTCTGTGTCTCTCATGTTTCATTCAGGCTGTCCGCTCCTGGTTGGGTGTAACCCTTATGCCCATAATCTCAGCGCTCAGACCCATAATCTGAGCGTTGGATGATGAATTAACTGTCAACTTCATTTAACTCACAAACTGTTGAACCTCACTTTAATGACTGTGTGAGGCTTTGTGGGGATGAATACATAGAACCTATCACAATTTTCAAAGTCATTTCCATCCAGTGATGTTTAATAAAAAACACTACATCATAGCTTAATATATGCAAGAATCTGATTTCCTAGCACAACGTAGAAGGCAATACAGCTGTGGGAGGTAAAGAGACACTAGCAGGACCCTCTCTTTCATTGCTATTGTTTTCTTCCTCCCTACTTGACACTGTTGTCTTTGGCATAAACCAAATGAGAGGAAGTGGAAGTGAAATCGAGCACAAAGGATTAAGCATTTGCCAGTACCACTGCATCCCATAGGATATTCTGGCTCAGCTGAGGAATAGGATAAAACCTCTGCTAGATAGGGCAAAGTGGTAAAGAACAGAGTGGGACTTGGCTTCCCCCTATTGCAGTTTTAGTCACATACATTTTCTCTTCCATCTAAGGTATATACAAGAGAAAGAAACACAGTTGCCACATTCTACTCCCTTTCTGTCCTCTGAGATGGAATACCCAATGCCTACAATGTAAGGGAGAAAAGATGTATTTTGTGCTCACAGCATTCTGGGAACTTAGTCTGTGGCTTCAAGGTGGAAACTCCTGGAAGCTGGGAAGCAGAGGGAGGAGAGGAAAGAGGAGCAAGGCACCCCCGCAGACCCACCCAGTGGCCCACCTCCAGCCAGACTTCATCTGTGCCCTCATGAAGCTATAGACTCATCAATGGACTAAGCCACTCACAGCACAGCACTTCCACGGCCCGATCATCTGCAGAACTCCATTGCTGACTACAGGAGACTTCTGAGGTACCTTTTAGATCTAAGCCCAACATGGTCCGAAGAATTCAAGAGACATTTGCACCACATCTACAAGTCAAATATGTTCTAATGAAACAACTTTGTTTCCCTTTCAGAAGTAAATAGCACAGAAGACCACAATACCATGCCAAATAGATCTTCATTTGGGAATGGGAAATCCAGCCTTTGCTGACAAAGTAGACTGCAAGATACGGGCAGTAGACCCAGTGCCTAAGAGGGACTTCTCGGCAGCACATCCAATTTTCATGATAAGATGAAACTAGAACCCAGTGGGTGAGTTACATCAAAGAAGATGAAACCACAGTCCTGGGGACATGTTTCAGGTGAAAATCGCAGCCAGCTCCTGAGACCACCTTTCCTGTGCTTCAGATACCATTCCAAGGAAAACAGCAGAGTAGAAAGGAAACAGACTTTCTTAAAGTTGGAACCACAGTTTTTTTTAGAAAAACTGGATATTGATATACATTAAATTTCTATCATATGAAGTGATTAATTTAAATTAAAGACAAAAGCAAAGGAAAGAAAATTTCTTTTATACTTGATTTTTTTCTTTGAATATGTCATATATGCTAAAGGAGTTTATCAGCTTTCGTGTAATTGACCGATAAGTCAATATTTTCTGGAGTGACTGAATATTCATAGAATTGTGGTTATTACCCTATTATTATTGTTGATCAGCAGTTGTATTCCAGAATAGGCAGCCCCTAAGGGAACAAGTTACCCAACTATTTGTAAACATTACTTGGCTAAATAAGTTATGCCTAAAGAAACTCAATCTTAAATTAGGGTGAAAATCCCTGGAAATCTGGTCAAAAGCACCATGGGAACAAAACCTCGCTCAAGAATTAAATGAATCACTAGAATATCCAAATACTGATGCATTTATTTCTTAAAGGAGACACATTAGAAATGCTATTTCATTTAGTGCAGTTCTATGCCTGCAGTATTACTGAATTAAAAGAAAAATTCTACACATGAAAATAAGCTTGAAAGTCAAGTTACCTTTAACTGCAATAATTAATAACCAGGAGCCTAAGAGAAGTTTATTATAAGTCTAATAATTTTATCTTCTAAAAGTGAGCTTTCATGTACCAAACTGCTATGTGTAACAACAAGCCTACCCTGCTATATATATATTCCATATAGTAATAGCTAGTCTGCAATGAAAATGTACACTCCACAGTGAAATTCATGGAGCACACAGGTAAAGGGATGTTAATTGATTACAAGAATTAGTTTTAGGAGATGAGTGCAGAGGCTGCTGAAGCTTAGTTCGGTACAAGATTCAGTTCCAAATAGGAACCGTGTTGAACAGCTTAAGTAGCATTAAAAATTAATAGCAACAAAGCATTAAGTTCTGCCTATATTGTCAATAGAGGTGTTAACAGAGAATCTTTAAATAAAATTTGTAATAAAGGAAACAATTTCATTGCTTCAAATAGTTCTTATGATATTCCATTTCCACTTAAACTTCCATTTAAAATTACTTTACATTAATCACCATTACCCGCAGAAATGTGGCCTGGGGAGAAAATGCGAG
This sequence comes from Ctenomys sociabilis, assembly GCA_004027165.1. NCBI lineage: Eukaryota > Metazoa > Chordata > Mammalia > Rodentia > Ctenomyidae > Ctenomys > Ctenomys sociabilis. The sequence continues at coordinate 27,323 of PVKA01018074.1, read as the reverse complement.
TAGAACACGGTTACATATGAACTGAAATTAAGTGATGTCAAAGTTGTACGCTGCTGTGACTCTTTTTCTCTAATCCTGAGGCTAAAATTATCAGCACAGTTACAAATTCTGGAGGAGGGAGTGTGAGGGGCTAATTGGGATGAGGCAGGGCAAATTTAAAGACTGTCTAGGGTTCAGGTTCAGAGAGAATTAAGATTTGTAATACAGGAATCAAGACACACGGGTTTGAGTGAAATGAATCATAAAGGAAAAGGCAAAGTATGTCACTGGCAGTGTACCATATGACTTTAATTTTCCAACTTGATTTCAAAACTTTTCTTTTCCAGCTTGATTTCAAACACTCACAGTTCAATAATCTAATGATATTTTTTAGTATGAATGTACTCACTAACATTCTTTCATTCTACTATCCCAGCAAGATTAATAATAGAAGACAGCATACATGAAAGTACGTACTATGTGCCTGACCATGTGCTACTACGTTTTGTATAATTTAAGGCTTAAAATATGCAGGAAGAAATAAAGACTATGATCGTTGACACCAAGAAGAAATGGTGAGTTTCAGACTGATTCTCTTGCCCTGTGCAACAGCTAGCATGCGATTCAACATCACCTGACTACTAATGTAAAAATCTAAACACCGCTTTTTATCTTATACTTTATTACTGTGTTACTGACACATAAGTTTTATTTATACTTGTATAAAAGAACTGAGGTCTTCTCTCACAACACTCGATTTTTATGTCTTCTTGTCTCTATTGGCCATTTTACTAGAAATTTTCAAACGACTGATCACATTGCCTATTTTGAACATACTAGTATAATATTGTTATCTCTTACATTTATCTTTTTGAAAAGCATATTTAGTTGATGCAAGGTCTCGATGTGCAGCTCAGACATACAGTGCTCCTTCTGTCTCAGCCTGCCCTGTGCTGGGATTACAGGAGGGTGCCACCACTCCCAGTTTTGGGCCTGGCCTATGTGCTTGGGGTTCTGGGGTTGGCATGGATTCAGGTACTAGGAATCAAACTTGGTTCTACGTGATTGCTAGACAGGGACTTAGACCACTGAGCTCCTCTTATTTTTATCTTTAGATAGCAAATGCCATCCTTTACATTTTGTGTATTTTTCTGAGTAGACCGAATTCGATGATTTTGAAGTGTTCAGTTTTTTCTATATTATTTTACAATTTCATTTAAGATTGTATTTGTTGTTCTTTTTCAAATAAATTTTACAAATTAATTTTAGCTGATTGATTAGTCATATTTAAAAGTTAAAATTATATATGAATCAGTCTCTGAGTTCAAAAAAAAAAAAAAAAAAAAGAAATACCAAAATAAAACAAACAAAAATGTGGTTATTTGACATGTTTCACAATAAAGAGAGGGATGTTTTTGAGGAACCTTCAAACTTTATATCTGAAAATCTTTTATATGGGGATTCTCAGCCTCCATAGAGCTGAGTATTAAGACAGATTTCACTGAAGCTTAAAGGCAACTTGAGAGTTTATATCCTAGGACCTTTAGACTCTTTACTTCAGCAGAAGCCCCACCACCAGCTGCTCAGCACAGCAGAGGCCAGCAGGGGCAGCCAGCTCTACAGAGAAGGAAAGAAGCAAAGGGCCTGGGCCTCCTCTCCGGACCTGCACTCTAGTTCATCCCTTTTCTAACCAACAGGTATAAGGGCAGCCAGATATCCCAAGAATGCCCAGGATTAAAAGCCAATCAACCCAAATTCAGATTCAGGAGGACAGCCTGACAACTGAGTCCTCCCCACTTGAGACTGGAAACACCACATTGATGACAAAATACTGACTGGGGATAAATTCAGCTCATGGCAGACACAGGGGGAGATTCAATCTTGGAGTCACCGACAGTTTACCTTGACGTGTGAGCCTGGGCTTGTGTGGGCCTTACATGATGGCTAACTGAGCCCTAGTCATGTTCTCATGTCAGTATCCCATGTGCTGCTGATAGAGATACAGCACAGGGCATTGCTTATCTTCTCTACACTTTTCTCTGCTGCTTCTATCCCTGCAAACCCCACAGCTATGTCATGTGAATTCTAAGCCTGCCTGTGCTTTTCTCCTAAAACTTTCCAAACCATTACTGCAATGCAATGACACTACTCAATGTTTTCTCCTGTCTCCGCTTGGTGTGACAAGGCTGTACCCTCACTGCCCTATGTATGGATTGGTTTTCTTTTTCTCTAAGCTAGTCCTTCCTTGTTCCTTTCTGGTAATAGTAGAAAGTGACACTCTCAGTACCATCTTATGAACTTAGAGATGATATCCTAGGAATGTGTGAGAAAAAAGTTGGAAATTTTACCTCTACATTATGAAATTTTGCATGATAAAATTAATATAAGGAGAAAATTACCATTCTTTAAATTCTTGAATAGGTAAGTACATTTCTCACATAATGGAATACTGCAGTCACAATGGGAGTAAGTGTCATGATTTCATGTGCCAGATGGGTAGAGAGCAGATAGTAAAGAATTTTTAGCATTTAACAGAGTTAAAAGATAATAACAAAGAGGAAAGTAGAGGATAGATAGTGGGGAGTAGGGAGTAGGAAGAAATGCCTCAAATAGAAAGGAGGGGAAGACACACATAGAGATAAGAGGAAGGAAAGAGGAAAGAAATAAAAAAATAAGCAAAGGGAAGAATGATGAAAATAGAGTTTTTCAAATAATTCGACAAATCATTGGAAGGATGGAGGAGGGAATGGAAGTATGGAGAATAAGAACAGTGAGAGAGGAGAACAAGAGGGAAATTTAAATATATTATGTACATGTACCAACTTACCAAGATAATTGTACATGTTATATACTGTAAGCATGTATGGAAAAACAAATGTCCTAATGCCTAGACCATCATCATCCTCTAATTTTCCAGATAATATAAAGTAAATTCTTTCAAATATAGATGCCATACCATGAGTATTATGCCAGGAAAAAGAAAGGACTCTGAGTTGGCAGAAAATGTCTTAATCTGAATAAGTTTAGAGTTTTATTCTTTGTAACTGAGCATGAAATAAGTCAGATTATTAAAACTGTAACAACACACATTACAAAGATGATGAACACCTTTTAACCTGAGAGAGTACATGCACCATGGGGCAGAAAAATCAGTAAACTGTCCTTAACCAACACTATACATTCAGATGTCAAGGTTTTCACAGGGAAGATTATGGGAACTGTGTTTGAATCAGTGTTTGAAGAATTGAGGCAAGGGGACTGTTAAAATATCTTAACTATGAGGTAAGCAAGGTCCCCATAGAAATTCTCTCTGGGCTAACTAGGGTGGAAATGGTTTCATCTTAGAAACATTGTGTTTCTCGGATGCTAACATAAGCCTCAATTTTTATGTAATCTATGATGATTTAGAGGGAGAACCCGTTATCAGAAAGAACTGCATCACACAGGTGCACACAGTGAAGGAAGAGATACAAAGGCCTTAGGATACTGATCCCCAGTCATTTTTCTAGGACAGGCAAAGACTGTCTTGCATATTTTATGTATATCTATGCTACTTTCTTTTAAAGCTGCCTGTAAATATTATGCACAATTTTAGTCATATGCCTTAATAAGAGTCCAAGATACTGACATACCTAGTTTAAATGCTTATCTTAGAAATAACTCAACCCCAGGTATTAGCTTAGAAATATCTCAAAGATAGGTGCAAAGAAAATATAGGCCTGGTACTTATAGAATGCCTATGAAAATATTAATTTGGCTCTATTCCTATGAGTAATTAAGTAAATTGTTTTTAAATTGAGATAATATTTCACTTAACAAGAGAAACAGGAAAATAAAGATGGTCATGAAAACTTATTCTTTTCTGCTTGCTGTGTCTAAGCAAGAAATAGTTTCAGGAGCTCTGAAGTTTCTGAATGGCTAAAACTAAGCACTAGGATCCTGAGAATGCACTATTGCCTCTGATTTATGAATTGTAGAACTTCACCTGGGTAGAGGCCGTGTAATTTGGCAGATTGGTCATGTTATGTACATATCATTTATGTTTAAATCACTAACTAGATGATAGAATAAACACATTCATAGTATGTTTATACTCTAACTCTAATTGAAATATTTTACCAGTAAATCATGTACTCTTTCCATGCTATCAGAACATGTTTTCCTTACTATAATAAAATAAATTTTAATTAAAAATTTTCCATATTAACCTCATAAATGGAAGTCCTTCTTACTGGCTTCTATTAGAAATAACTCATTCATATAATATTTGATTGTAAATTTGTAAATTACAGCAGGGTAAGAAGTATGGATATTACATATACAAATGTCTTGTCTCAATATGCTAAATTCAATGCTTGATTAAAAAATAAAGAAATTATAAGATTTAGAAATCCATGTAATAAAATTTCAGAACTGAATATATTAAGCAAGAATAAAATCTTTTATTGGAGATCTTAATTTTCATGTCATTTAATTTTTAAAATCTTAAAAAATAAATCAAAATTTAAACATCTTTTATGTTGAAAAGTATGTGTATTCTATGATTTATTACAAATGTTTCAAAATATATTAATTTATAGACAGCAGTAGGCTTTTCTAAAACATAACTGAATCACACAAATTGTTTTTGTGTTCCTACTGCTTTCCACTTCTTTGGTACTTTTTAAGGTGCTACTTTAAAGTAAAGCTAATTAAATCTTAATTGAAATTTTGTTAGTTTGCTCAGTGCTAGGGATTGAGCCTAGGGTCACATAAAGAGCAGAAAAGGACTTAAAAGGATTGCCTTCCCAGTCCGAGGATTTTGCGGGGGATGGAACCAGGGATTGAACTCAAATCCTTGCACTTGCCAGGGAAGTGCTTAACCTATTGAGCCATCTCCTCAGCCCCGAGTTTGAAAATCTTAATGAGCTGCTCAGATTAATCTCAAGTGTGATCATTCTGGCTCAAATTCCTGAGAAGCTGGGTTATAGATATCCATCATTGTATCTAGAAAACACTGTCTTTAACACATACCAAATCTCAAATTAAAAAAAAAAAATCTATTTCTAAGTATACGTATTTGCAGGGCTGATCAGATAGCTCAGCAGATTAAAACTACTGCTTAGGCAGACTCAGTGGCCTGAGCTTTGATCCCTAGCCCGTTATGCTGGCCCTGCCCCTGGAGCATGCCGAGACAGCAAGCTAGAGTGGGTAAGGCTGCACCACGTGTAATCCCAGGGCTTGGGATCTGAAAACAGGAGGATCACTTCGAGTCCAATCTGTGTATGAGACCGTGTAGACCTTGTACTAATTACATTAAGACAAATAAATAAACGTACATTCTCAAAGCTATTCTTACCAATATTTAATTTCAACTTTCTGAAAAATATTTATGTTAATGATATTTTATTAGAGTCATAAATTTTAATGATGAATTAAAACAACGTTTTTCAAATAAGAAGGAGAATTTACACATTGTATGCTATTTTCCTGGTAGACAGAGCAAAGGGAACAGAAAAACAACAGCAATTACTCTATTGTCAGCTATAGAAGGGAACTAAGAGGTCATTAAATGTTCAAGAATTTTAACTTGTAGTGGGTTAAAAATGACACTGATGGACTACACCATTAGCACAACAATTAGTATCTTTTCTTTCCTATTAATGAACACATTCTTGCATTTTGTACAGGAACTTTTGAGACAAATTTTTACTCCAAATATTGTACTAAATTACATGCAGTTATATATTGAAATCTTATTTTTGTGCACATATTAAACAGAAACCTGAAGGTATAAAGTATACAACAAAACGAAATAAAAGTTTAGAGTTATTTTGGTATTCAAACATTAAATTGTTCCATATATCTAATATGGTACAGTAACTGATTTGGCTACATGTTAATAAAACATCTGAGCATATGCAGAAATTACTTTTAGAGCTACCTTATGGCTTACAGGTTTTAAAAAAGATTAGAGTAAGGATGTATGACTCACGAAGTGACAGTCCTCAAAACATCATAATGTACATGTGAAAATTAACAATTTTTTAAAACAATATTTAACACATAATGAAAAGATGACCAATAAAAGACCTGTTCATACAATTTAGAACCAAAAGCATGTGTCCTGTTTATTCCTCATGCATGCAGCTTACTACTGCAATGTAAGTGAATTAATTTCTTTGTTCATTTTTACTCTACAAGGATCACTTAAGTGTGCCCGGCTCCATTCAAGAAATTCAGCAGTAAAAATAATGGAATGAGATTTAAAAATAACTTTCTACTCCCAAAAGAAAGGCAGAGGAGCTGGCTGTGCTTCAGATGCAGTGCATCTTCCTGACTTGATGTCCTTGCACACAGGACCGGCTTCCTTCACCGGCACCCTGTGCTCTCCGACTTCTCTCTCATCCTTGTCACCTCATATTGCTTTAGCTGATTGTCATTTGTTTCCTTTTGTAATTGTCAAAGTCCTATCACAGCAGAGCCAGTAAAACAACCTTCCTAGTACTCTCCTCACTTTAGAACACTTCTTAACGATCTAACATTTCTGCATTACTACACTGAAAAGTTTGATAACTGCTCAGATCTAACTTCACATGTATATGAAGCAACCAGCAATGTACATGGTGGTATTTGCTGATCATGTGATATGTACTGAATTACTGGGCTTATAAATTTCTGACATGACATTGCAACATGGTGCAGCATGTATCTGAAGAGTGTGGTAAAGACAAGGCAATATTTTAAATTGCTTCCTACACATGGTTACTGATTTATATCACTAATAACACCAGATATTAATGCACACAACAAATTTTTCCTCTTAATAATGAATTTTGGCCAGTGTTAGACAGATTAATCATAATTGTTTGCCCTCGTTAGGCTGGTGACCGTAACAATAATTAAAACATGAATGGAACAATAATTATAGTTAGCCACATAATAAGGTCAAGTGGTTTGTAATTAAAGTAGTGGCATCGCTGTCTTTTCCCATTGAGTGCTTTTGCTTGTGTTATTAGGTGATCTTCAACCTTGCCATGGTAAAATATTCATTGTTTCATGGTTAGAGTTAGCCAAGATGGGACAGTCCAATCCACCAGCTGTGTAGAGGTAAGCATCAGTGAGGGACGTGCTAGAGGCAGCACGGGGAACGCTGCCTTTCCCACCTGTGGTGAAAATCCCCACCACATTTCCCTGCAGGGGTTGCTGACTTTGTGCAACACAGAGCCCTGCTGTATGCGGGCCTCATGCCTGGACATGATCAATTCATTAACTGGTTTATTACGATGATATTGCAGATTCAATGAAATGCTCGTATTTCCTTCAATGTCAGAACAGGTTGCATTTCCTAACCATGGTTAAGTGCCTGCCGCTTTACAGATTATAATTCTAAGCCATAGCTGTAATCATACCCCTCTGCTTCCTAAAATCAGATCAGTTCTCCATTGCTTTAATGAACTGAGATTACATTCAAAATAGCTTGCACTACAATGTCAATCAGTATCTTTAAGGTTATATATGTACCATTTCTTCAAATATCTCAGATACATCCCTTCTATTTCTACCAATAGGTTTCCATTCAAACCATAAATCCATCTAAAGTATAATTCCAATTTCAGTTTCTAGCTCTCAAAATATCTCCCATTCAAGGATCATCTCAACTATCTCTCTCGGTGCAAAATTTCTAGATGTATTAATGCATTATAACTTCTACCACATGATCATTTAAGTCTTATTTATCTCACACACTTAGGAAGCAAGGATTTGAAGAGGTTTTGGATTGACAGGGAGAATATCTATTCTATCAGCCTTAGGTGAGGTCTAGTTGATAGGTGAAGTGAGTTGGGATCTTTCCTTGGCCCTTATCAGAGCTAACTTAGAAAACTGGCCTGAAATAAGTACTAGGCACTTTCAGTCTAAGTCTTTGAAATGACATGGCTGAGAAACAATGGTGTTCACTGAACTAAATAGTGCTTTTGATAACATTTAATACTGGTGCTTTCTCTTCTACAATAAAATATATTTTTTTTCTTTAAGCACTTTTCTCTCACGGTTATTTTTTTAAGCTTTTGGGACCATAATACTCCCAGGCATACTATTTTTTTCTTCAAAATATTTAATACAGTTTTTCTTTAATACAGTTGTACTTTATTATCTACCCAAACTGTATGATGATTTGAGAAGGTGTACAGATCTTGAGAACCCATATTTTTTATTAGCATCTGACAATATCTTTCTGGAAATGGACAGCCAATAAATGTTTTAGTTAGTACAATTATTGTTGAGACATTCAAAAAGAGTTTTCTAGGCACCTCCATTTACAGGCTCTGAAATTTTAATTTGATATAATTTGCATGTGTCCAGACCTTTTCAAAATTATTTTCCAATCATTTGTAACTGCTTAAGCCATTCTTTGCTCAACAGTTATCCAAAAAACAAGTTTTTTTTGAGCTATGACCTATAGGACAGCATCCCTAATTGTGTCCTAAGCACTGGACACAATTGTAGGTTAAATCTGAAGCCAAGAAGGCAATACTCCTATCAGAGTACCTGTTCTATGTATGTATGTGTGTATGTATGTATGTATTTATTTTTAACTTGGTAGGGATACATGCATGACTTTAGGTGGAAATAGGATTCTATGCCTAATTTGGGAGGATGGAAGTGGAGTATTTATTTAAAAGAAGAAAAGCTCATCATACCCCTAAGTAGCATGTTGTCAGAAACACAATAAAAAACAAGAGGTAGAGAATATTATTTGGTACTAAAATGAATTAAATAAAAAACGGTAACTCTGTTTTAGGCAATGGAAGAAATTGAAATTCAGGGATCAAGAAGCCATCACCAAGAGGGCTTGCGAGATAGCTCAGCAGATTGAAGTGCCTGCGTAGGCAGAGGCAGAGACCAAGTTCGATTCCCATTGTGCAGGGCTGGCCCCACACCTGCAGTGCACTGACCTAGGCGTGGTGGTACCTTCCTACAATCCCAGTGCGTGGGAGGCTGAAAACAGGAGAATTACTATGAGTCTGATCTGTGTATTGAAACCCTGTACTAAATATATTTTTTCACAAAGTACTAAAAAAAAGCCATCTTCAGCACTGAGGTGCTGAAAGAGATGCTGGAAGAGGTGAAATATGTTCAAGAATAAATGAGTTATGAGTGTTATAAAAGTTAAGAGTAGAGTTTGTGAAGTAGGAATACCCTGCTTGAAGTCTAAAATAGTTAAAATAGAATACATTGATATTTTACTAAATAGGAAAATTAGTAAAAGAGGAAAAAAACTCAAAAGAAGAAAAGGATTAAGCATCAACTGTTTCTTTCGAGCCCTACCAGATGAGTCACTGAGTAAGAGGGCTTGAGTTCCAATTGATTACTAGAGGAATTGCTGTGATGGAAGGAGAAGCAGTTTTTAATCCTGGTGCCCGCTAAGAGTCTGAAAGGCCAAAAAGAGGCACAACAGGAAGAGAGCAATGCTATCCGGCCGAACCAGGGTAAGAGAACCTGGGTTAGGCAGAGGCGCTATTTTCGTAAGATGCACAATTAGAGGCCACCAGGAATTACTGAGGATTCATTTCACAAAAGTACATTGTGTGTGTGTGTGTGTGTGTGTGTGTGTGTGTGTGTGTAGGTGTGTGTTTGTGGTTGTCAAAAAAGGAAAATTTTTCTTTGCTAGACTATGCGTACACCACATTTAGTACGGTTGGTTTTAAAAATACTTAATTTTTGTATCTGAAAAAATCTTTACTGCAATTAAATCTACCCAGGCAACAGATGCTGTGTGGTCAGACTCAAGCTTAGGTAGTATTGTTGACTGATGCTGGTTAAAGAAACACATCGTAAGGCAATTGAACAAACTGCGAGGACAATATTAAACCTTGTGCAATAGATTCCAAGAAGAAGCTGAACAGGATGAATGAGGTAAGGAATCCATTTTCTGAGTAATCCAGTTGTTAATTTTAAATCCCAGAAAGACTTCTTTTCATGGTTTTGTCTGTATGTATCACAACAATACCAAACAAAATGATCTTTAATTTAAAATTCACCTTTATTTTTAATATGCTGTAGGAATATGTGCAAAGCTGATATGTAGAAAAAGAAAGTTGTTAATTAGGTAAATAATTTGAACATCCTTTCCTTTTTTTCCAAGCACTATTGTTCAAACATTATAAGTTAATTCAAAGAAGTCATCCTGTCCATTGCTATATGACTGAAGGTAGTTTGGCTGAGGAATTTTTAAGTTCCATACCTAATCTCTTTTCTATCTGTGTTGTGAGTAAAGGAAGTGAAGCAATTTTGGCAAATTTTAAAATAGCAAAAAAAGAAAAGAAGAGAAGCAAATATTGAAAAACTTATATTTTTTCAAGAGTTCAAATACCTAAAATAATTTCTCAATAGGAAAATTGAGACATTGTCAATTCTAAAAATGCACTTACTATCTTAAAAATACAAGGCATCCTTTGACAATCAGCCAGAACACACGACCCACAGCCTTGGAGCCCATTCCATATTTCTTCTCCTGCTGGACTTACTGCTCTCTCCCTGATATTGTCTAAAATGCAAAGCAACAGATTGTGGTCATATTCAGCTGTAGGCCATTTGACCCAGAGCTTTGATAGAAATGCAAACTCAAGCCACTGAATCTCAAGTAAACTTTCACCTTTATTATTATTATTTTTTTTTTTATTTTTTTGCAGAACCGGGGATTGCTCAGGCCCTTGTGCTTGTCAGGGAAGCACTTATTCAACTGAGCCATCTCCCCAGCCCCCATCTTTCACCTTTAAAGTAACTACAGCTACTAGCACTTCTAATTATTGTGTAAAGTATCCTCAGTAGGACAGGACTGAAAATGTAAACCCTGCATGAAGAAAGATTGTTCTGTGTTTTCAATTATGTGTGGCAAGTAACACTGCAGTTCCCCATATTGTCATTTATTTTTAACAGGCACTATGATAATGAATTATCCTGGGGAGGAAGAAAGTATCTATCTATCTATCTATCTATCTATCTATCTATCTATCTATCTATCTATCTATCTATCAATTAAAAATAACCAGTTCCTTAGAATTCCACTTTCTTGCTTATTTGTATATATATATACATATATATATATATATTTGTTGCAAGGAATTGACCTCATGACTTTGCACTTGCCAGGCAGGCATCTGTGCCACTGAGCTATACCCAAGGTTTTATTTTTTAAAACAAGAATGAATATAATAATAATAATAACAACAACAACAACAATAACTATACATAATTTCACTTGAAGAAAACAAGATGACAAGACTTCTACAATGATTGTTATAATACAAATTGTTTTCTTGAAATCAGTTGTTTAGATTATCAGATATAAACATGGAAAATTAGTAAAAGAGGAAAAATTCATAAGAAGAAAAGAATTCAGCATCACCTGTTCCTTTCGAGCCCTACCAGCTGAGTCACTGGGTAAGAGGGCCTGAGTTCCAATTGATTATTTTAAACACACAGAAGCAGTGTGAGAGCTGCCAATTGCCCACTGAGCAATTCCCTTGCTCTGCTTTTCCATAAGTTCTGGGCTGAGGACGCACCAGGAGTTTCCCCGTTTAAGATGCCCCACCTGGAGAAATCCATAGACTTCTTACTTTTCTTATTTCCAATAAAAACTTTCCTTTCTCCTTTAGGATCATGACTTCTTCAGTTTTTGTGAAACCATGACCTCAGTTTGTACAGAATTCATAGCTCCATTATATTTTAAAAATCCACTAGAGCCAGAGCAAGCACTGTAAATACCATTCTTTCACAGTTTCTATTTCACAGTTTTATCAAATCACTAAACTTTGCTCAGTTAGGTTCTTCAAATAGCTCCAGTTTAGTGAATGTGTTTCAGACTTGATTAATTAAACAAATATGAATATAGTAACCAAGTGGAAGATTTAAAGTAGTTGATCTCAGAGTTCATCTCTGGGCCAGCAATACACATGTCCACTGTGAACTCCTTATAGGAATGAAAATTCTGAGCTGCACCCAGAGATATCAAATCAGAAATCAGAAATGTGAGCAAGTAGCAATCCAATTTGAGATTATTTTTATTGACTAATGCAGTCTAAGAGACTGACTTGGAAAGGAAACTACTAGAAAGAAGGTTATAAATCAAGAGAGCAGAAAAGAAGGGCCCACAGCCAACTTCCCTTCTTCCAAAAATGTGCTCAGATTCATTAGGACACTGGCACATCGGAACACACAACTCAACCCTCTCTTTCGAGATTGGTATAGAAATCAAGTGGGCTCACTGAGGTGAACACAGTGCTCTGGTATAAAAACCACTTCAGCTCTGGCCACCTAAAGATGGCCACTCCCAATCTTGCTGTCTTTCTTTTCCTGTCTGTGTTACCTGTACTGCGCATAGTATCAACAAAAGCCACAGTTAGAATGTGAAGGTGTAGGTGTGTGGTGGGTCATTAAGATGCTCTGAAGTCCTCAGTGTTCTGGATTCATCCCCAGTGCCTTAACTTGAGCACCTCAGAACCTGGTACATGGTATCATGTTTGATTTTCAAAGTACCTCAGAGCAAGACTATAATTCCAGGCTTTATCACGTGTTTGGTGGTTTACATTTAGGCATAACTCTCCTGTCATTTTGGACTCAGACTGGGACACTCACTCCTCCACAGTCCCTGTGTCCAGGAATAATCAAGACTTTTACTCTGCTCCTTGGTCTCTTGAAATGTGAAGATTTCCTTTCTTTAACTATAATATGATTTTGATTTTCTTTTTTCTAATAATGAAGGGCTCAGGGGTTCTTTAATAAAGAGATACATTCCCATCTCCTACCTTTTTTTAACCTAGGATGTCACTTGGCTGCCATGAGGGATTTTTAACTTGTATACTCTCTGCCTCAGTTTTCCTTAGCATAGGAATTTCAGGAATGTTCCACCTTCCATGATTTACTTACTAAAAAATTTGACATCACTATGGACAAGTCAATATAATACACATCATTCTTTCAATATGTTCTCCTTGTACAATTAGATTTCCAGTTCTACTCTCTTCCCCGCTATTATAGATTATTTCTAGACCAAGCACTGGCTCATTTCCATAGCAACTTCCTCATGTCTCTCCAATCAATCTATATTTGTCTATATTTCTGATCTCCAGTGTATCATGACCATAGAATCTTTTTTTTTTCTCTACCATATATCAGATAAAATCATCAGTGTTGCCATTGAACCCCTCCAAGCCTCAAAGCTCCATGCAACAAATGTTGTCTGTTCAGACTCAGAAAACCTGATCTTCATAAATGATGGCAGAAGCTATTTGTGGATCATCATCGATGTGCACAGATGCAAAGAAACAAAAGTCTCTAAAAACATAGCAACCTGCTGCGCTATGTCAGCAGATATGATAGTGAACCAAAGAAACCATCTAGATACTCAAATATTTGTAATACTTGGACTATTATGACTGCAATGAATCATAATAGTGTAATAATAATTTGATAATGGTTTTGATATATTTCCAATAATTTGATTAGTCATGACTGCTGTGAGAAAAAATATCCAATGTAATAAATAAAAGAGGAAACCCTGAGCCATAGCTAGAATCCATAAAGGCTTGAGAAGTAAAATTTAAGCTGAGTCATCTAAAATGTGAGCAGGAGTGGCTTGACATTTGTGAGTTTGGAGGAGAAGGAATTGTATTCCACACAGATGAAAAGATTATGCAAAGGCTATGAGGCAGAGATTACTTCTGTGCTTTCATACAACCAAAAGAAAGCGCAGAGTGCACAGACAGAGGAATAAAGCATTCTGATAGAAGGCTGTTCATCATGGCCAGGAAAAGGTATTTATGAACAACAATGGAAAAATTTTAACTTTTATTCCAAGTATAACAGAAAGTCAACTTTCTAAGATTCACCAGCCAAATTAATAATCACAGAGCAAATGCACTGGCACCATCCAAGAATTTTCTAGAAACACAGAACCTTATCTCCATTCTACTCTCCCTAAGTCAAAGTTGTGTTACCAGTATTTCCATTTAATTTCAATACAAATTAAAATTTGAGAATCATACGGGTTTGAAGCATGGAAATGACTTCAGCTAACTCAGATTTTGCTGAGCTCATAGCTGTCTGGATCACAGAGTTAGCAAGGGGTGAGTAAAAATATTAGCCTGAAAAGTCACTTAAGTATTCATTGCATTTGTTCATTGAAAAATAACACGATAATGGACCAGAACAGTGTTAACAGGGATGATGGATTTGAAATGAATTATGAAGTTACCTTTTGGACTTGATGATTGATTTGCAAGGAAAGATTCAGTTGAATAATTGGTGTCATCACTGTCACCAGTGTTTCTCTTTTGACAACTGGATGGGCAATGTGGACATCACTAACAGGTGACACTACTGAAGTGATGGACTGAGAAAGAAATATGAGTTCAATTTTAGACCATATTAGGTGCATCCAATGTACGATTCTTGAAAAAAAAGTCCCTGATACTTAAACAGGATTCAGTTGTTTTAAACTGCTGTCCCACATGTTATTTTAGGAATTCTTACTATTAAGTTCATGACTTAATACTAACAGCAGCAGAGTTGCAAATGGTGACCAAAACTTCTACCTCTAGATCGCTACAAATTTTATGGTTACTTGACTAGCACTAGAAATACTTAACAATAGAAATTAGCTAGTGAAGCCAGGTGTGGTAGCACACGCCTGTAATCCCAGCACTCAGGAGGCTGAGGCAGGAGGATTGTTGAGTTTGAGACCAGCCTGAGCTACAAAGTGAGCTCAAGGCCAGACCCTGTCTCAAAAAGACAAAAAAAAAAAAAAAAAAAAAAAAAGGAATTAAATAGTGAAGAGATTCCCAGTGGTTGTTCAAGGTCTCAAGCATGGCGTCCTCCATGCTTAAATAAGGAAAACACTGTTCACTTAGTTTTAAGTTTTGGGGTTCTCTACGAGCTTTGAAGAAATGACTTAATGTCTAACATAACTATTGCCATCAATAATGCCAAAAGACATGCTCACAGCAGTTAAGTATTTTTATATGGCTAGAAAATTGTCAGTTTCTGGGTAAGAGGACTCAGTGGGAAAGACATAGATTGAGTCCACCTGCAGATCTTTTTTAATATTTATTTATTTATTTATTTATTTTTTGCTGAACTGGGATTGAACTCAGGCTGTTGCGCTTGCCAGGGAAGTGCTTATTCCACTGAACCATCTCCCCAGTCCCACACCTGCAGCTCTTAATCAAAAGGAGAACACTGAAAAGAGAGAAGCAAATGACTAAGAAAATTTATGATAGCTATGTACAGTACAGGGAAAAAATGAACAAAAGGGTGGAAAGTTGCGATGAAGAACAACTCATAGGAGGGGATGGTGAGGGGAGACTTCCTGGAGGAGTCAGTGATTGCAGAGGGAAGGTGCTGGGCAGAGCCTAAGTGAGAACTTTCTTGCAAGCGGAAGAAGCTGAGAGGTGCAGAGGAGCACGAGTAGAAGGAAGCAGGAGTTAAGATTTCTGACAGAAAATAGGTGGTCCTCCCTGTGGCTACAATCTGGGAATGGAGATACATTAACAAGAATGGCTCTAAAGCCATGCTTGAAGGCCTGTCATCTAGGTCTCCTAATTGTGTACCATTTCTAATGTCATATCAATTATTATTATACTCTTTAAAATATGTTTTAAAGAAAAGGTAAGAGAAGAAAAATAGAGACAATCACAAAAATCTAATGTTCATTGAAAGCAAGTAGTAGTATCCAATCAGATGTCCAATCTTGCATAACTCTATCTATAATCGGAGCAGCAGATTTAATGATAAATAGACAATATATGAGCCATTGTTAATTACCTACTCTTGTTTTGAAATCTGTAACTGATGCATTGTTATATGTTACCCTGTTTCTGATTTTTGTTCTTACTTTTGTTTTTCCTCTTCAACATAAGATACATACCTACATACCTACATACATACATACACAGAACAATTCTATTCCTTTAGTAGTACTTACAGCACACACTGGTGAAGACAACATCTAGGTAGACATGCAGATTTAAATAGAGGACCTCAAACACAGGAGATTTAAAATGAAAAGGGAAGGTGCAGAATGGTATCTCAGTTTCTCTCTGGAATGTCACTCCTCATACTATAAACCTAAAGGCTATTGAAGACCCAAAATTATTATTTTATTTTTCAAAGACTTCTAGGACCCAAGTAAGAAAATTCCCAGAGAAGCCCATGTTAGAGTTACAATATAAAGTGAAAAGTAGAATTGCAGAAAATGTTAACATTTCTAGTTTGCTAACTTACATCTTAAAACAGTTTGCCCCAGGGTTCTGATGAGATTTATCCCTTGGGGTCCCGTGTGGGACCAGTGGCTCTGGGTGCGGCAGTACAGCAGTAGTATTGGCAGTAGGAGACAGCATGGCCTATGGAGGCTGAGCCAAGGCCAGGTGCTTTAGTGATCAGTGGCCCCAGCTCAGGATAGATTACAAAAGTTCCTCCGGAGAGCAAAGCTCTCAGGGGAGTAATTTGCTGTGAAGTCCAGGGGCCTGAATCTCTCTGTCTTCCACAGTCCCACATGTTTGCCAACCATCATATGCTATCAACTAGGAAGTACCCAAAGGATCCCAGCTGATCACAAATCACAAATTCTACAATTCTAGTGCTTGCATAAGATCGATGATCTCTTTTAAAAGAAATAATTCAGGAAGTTTCTTGTAGTGCTTGAACAATAAGTGTCAATATTTTTATAAAAATTTCAATATGAAATATGCTTCAGTATATTGTAACTTGAGTATTTTGGAGTGACTTTATATACTTTAAATGCTAACTTTATAGTCCATATAGGTTAAGTACCTATAGCAGTCATAATTAAATAGGGATACAACCTATTGTAATTTAGATGTCCTTGGAAATTTCTTATATGCTCATGTATTTCATTTAAAAAACTAGTGGATACCTAAAATAATGCAGTGTTAAATTACTGAAGCAGAAATATGAACTACATGAGAAAAAATGTCTTATTTCTATTTAAGTGAATTGTAGAAGCAGCAGAAAACCACCTTTGAGAACAAAAAATGTGAACTTTTAATCATATGACAACTTCTCAGCTACATTAAAAAGATAAAGAGAGAAAAATCCTTCACAGAGGGGAGAGGTATTAACATACAGAGAAAAATTTCTCTTATCACACTGCTGGAACTTAACAGGCCACAGCAAATATTTCTTTGGATTTATTTAAGAATTTTTAGACAATTATCTAAAATTAGATGGCAATAGTAGATCTCCATAAAAATTTCTTACATTGTATTCTTTTTTAATATTTCTAAAGTTCCTATTCAAATCTGACTGCTATCATATAGGAATTACGAGAATTCAGTAATTTCTTCTCCCATGGAAATAATTTTCACTTATGATAAAAAATGACTAAAAGTCATTTTAAATTAAATGTACATAAAGAAGACAATGCTTTCTAAATTTCGAAATAATGCATTTTCACCTATTCATTTAGCACACAATGAAAATGTTCATTTCACTGACAAAAAATAATAAAAGCACCAATAAAAAACTACAAAGTATAGAACTTGTTTGCAATCAATATTTATCATCCAATGTTTACTTGTGGAATAATGATTAAGTAGCAGTTCTCTCACTGTGCCACAACTAATTAAAAATGTCCTTCAAGAGCCTCTCAGTGAATTATTGATCCAATAAATATATATTTTAGGAGGCATTCATAAATAATGCTTGGGATACTCCAAGCATACCAAGTAAAGTATTGCAGGGGTGGTTTTAAGTGTAGACACTCCTTAACTTGAGTTACAGTGTAGCTACATCTCCCAGAAATCTATCCTAAAAACTGAAAATGTTGTAAGTATAAAAGTCACTTAAAACACCAGACTACTGAATACTGTAGCCTAGCAACAGAGCATCTGGGAGAGCATTCAGAGCACACCTGTTTAGGAGCCATGCATTGCCGAGACTGCCCTTAATAACATAAAGACATGGTACCCAGTGTCGTTAACAAGGAAAATAAAATCAACACTCATACTATAACTTACAATTTTTCCATCATTCAAATTATATTTATTGTTTTGTGAAGTTTAATTTTTATTTACTTATTTTTTTAAATTTAGTACAGGTTCTACAGGGTCTCGCTACACAGATCAGACTCGTAGTGATCCTCCTGTTTTCAGCCTCCCAAGTCCTGGGATTACAGGCCTGCACCACCATGCGCAGTCTCAATCGCCCTCTCAGTGCACTCTGGGGGCAGGGCCGGCACAGCATGCTGGGAACTGAACCCTGGTCGGTGTCCTCTGCCTAAGCAGGTGCTTTAATTCATTGAGCTATCTGGCTGTCCGTGCTGCTTCGTGAAGTTTAAACATTATAAATTGCAGCATTGTAAATTGAGGTGAGAAGCACTATTTGTTGGCTTCCTTTATGTCATGAGGTGGACCTTTACTTTCCACTAACATTAGTAAAAATTTTGTAAGAGTACATATCTCAGAGATGTCTGAAAGTGATACCTTTAAAGGATTTTATATTTTGTTCAAATAAATTGAAACCACAATAAGAAATTTTAAAATCAAATGCATTATTAAGTGGAACATAAAAATGTAAACACTATGCATATAATTGGGGTAATGTGATGATTCAAGGATTGAAATCAGGGTTACAGTATCTTCTCAAACATTTATTATTCATTTATGGTAAAATATTTTAAGATGTTTTCACATTTTCTTTTTTTTATGCATTTGTTTGTTGCAGGGCCTCAATACAGAGCTTGGTGTCCTAGTGAGGCTCCTGCTTTCAACTTTCCCAGGGTAGGATTACAGGTGTGGGCCACCCTGCTGGGACTTAGGCTCACTGGGCCACCTGGGGAGCAGGGCTCCATTGGCATGTGGTGCAGGGATCAAACGTTGGTCCCTGAGCTTGCCTAAGGTTGCCTAAGTAGGCACTTTAGTCCACTGAGCTATCTCGCCCACCCTTAAGATGTTTTCTTCTGCTTCTTTCAAATGTACACTACATTATTGTTGTCAATAGCTATCACAGTGGGACTAGCACACCAAAACCCACTCCTGTCTATCTATAGCTGATTGTACACTAATCAGTCTTTTCATATCTCTCATTTCACACTTCTGATAACCAGAATTCTACTAGAATAAAATTTGAATTTGAAGACACAGCACAATGATGTGTGAAAAGTGGAATTGTGTGGTGGAATAGGTACAAATTAAATCCATAAATTCATATAGAAATTCATTACTTTTTGAAGAATTGTGCCTATATATAGCATTATTAGACTTGTTAGAACATTTAAATTATCCTTTTGATTGAATTTATTACTTTCAATTTTATGACAAAATAAATTGACTCTAAGCCATTAAAGTTGTGTAAATTTTAAGCAAACCCAATTCTGAAGCAAAATAATTTGTCATTTTAGGAAAAAATGTTGATATAAAAATTAATCAATATAGAAATTTTGATTTCTATGCATTAGCCATATGCTATTATCCTAAGCATAAGTAATATAAAAGTAAATGAACTAGTAAAATATGATTGACATATTTATACTTGCATATTTACGTTTATGTGAAAGAATAATGGTGAAGGTTAGTTGACCTTTGTTGCTTCAAATTTGAACATGTTCTTCTCTTTTGATTTGATATGCTGAGGAATACACAGGAAAATACATCAAAAATAATACTTTACTGGTGAGTTTGCTTCCAGTGACTTGAGAAGTACCAACTCTCCACCATGCATAAAAATTGAGGAAAAAACTGTATCAAATAATATATGATGTATAAAAAAAACAAATTATTAAGTTTGGAAAACATAATTTGAAGTGCTAACATTTAGCTTTAAGTGTTTAAAAGGAGTCAACAAAGTGAGTTCTTATGTAAAAAAACAACAAATAATTAAGTAAAAATAATTAAGTAAAAACTTACCCTAAGAGAAGCTTTTATTTTTTACATATTTTGTCTTGACATTAGTCCTCAATTAAGTAATCAATAGCTATTCTGAGTTGTCTTTCATTTTATCAGTCAACAGTAGCCAAGAAATCATTTAAAATATTTAATAATAAAATGTTTCAAAACCTCAGGCTTCTTTGAAAGCTTATTTGTGACAACATTAATATTTTTATTGTCTTTAAAAATGGAAAACATGAGAATGAAAGCACTTAAGAAAATCAATAATAGTGCAGAGAAAAACTGTAAGTCCAGTGGAAAGACGGGATGTACTTGGGAAGTTTTTCCTTCACTGGAGAAAATTGTTTACAGAATAATTCATGAATCATGATGAGAATTCATTACCAGTTTCTCTTAGCTGATGCATCATTGAACACATCTGAATTTCATTTGATCTAACCAAATAGGACATTTTTCTCTGCAAGATGCATACACCCACAACTTGGAATAGAGTTCAAGAAAGATTACTCAAAATTTATAATACTCCAAAATCATCCCGATGCTGCATTTAAATTTATTCCATTCTGTCAGACTAAAACTTGCCTAAACCATAACTGATAAAATAATTGGTCTTTGAATTCAGTAAAAAATTATATAAGTATCAGCTACCTTATATTTTTTTAAATTTAATATTTAATCAACAACCTTCAGCGAAAAACAATAGAATTTTTTTTCTTCTATTTTAGGGAAGGGTTTACAGGGTGTTCAAGATCTCACTACTAGATCAGACTCATAGTGATCTTCCTGTTTACAGCCTCCCCATAGGTGGGGCTATAGGTTCCCGCCACCACGCCCAGTCTCAATGTTGTCTCATCACACCTGGGGGTGGGCGGGGGGTCAGACTGGCCCAGAATGACTGGGAATTAACCCCCCCTCTTGTGCCTGCTTGCAGGTGCTTTAAACCCCTGAGCTTTCAGAGTCTTTCTTTTTTTTTTTTTTTTTTTTTTTTTTTTTTTTTTTTAATGCAGAACCTGGAATTGAACTCAGGATCTTGTGCTTGCCAGGCAAGCGCTTTTTCTACTGAGCTACCTTCCATGTCACAATAATAGAGTATTAAAGAATTATTTCCACACAGTGTCTTCAGATAATGAACATAATGCCTTCTACCTAATGAACGAAGATTCAGAATTAATTTTCAGTTACATTTGAAAACATTTCATATAATATTTACTTCCTATTTAAAAATATAACAATATAGTCTTTAAAATTATCTTTTTCAGGAATCATGTTATTTTGCTAAAATTAATATCTAGAGCTAAGTGCCTGCCTAGCAGTGCAAGGTCGTGAGTTCAACTCCTGTTACAAAAAGATTTAAGATTCAACAACACACATCTGTGCTGGAAAGTTTTGAAGAGAGTTTTAATTTTATTAATTTGATTTCTTCAGTGCCAATATATCTCTTTTTAATGCACACTACTGAACCAAGCGTTTGAGCAGCACTAAAACATAAGTGTAGCGCCCACTAGTGAGCAAAAGTAGAATTTACAGGATGACAGACAACCCAGGCAAGCAAAGAAACTGTCCCTGCCACCAACTCGTCTTCTGTGAATAGCATGGCACCTTCTGCAGCCTGTCCCCATGGAGTGAATCCAGAAGGCTAAAACACATTGCTGGCTTTTATGGAGTGTGCAGCTTATGAGTTCAGAAAGTAAGTAAAAATAAAGTCATAAAAATAGAATGCTTGTCTTTAAAAAGCAGTTCTTAGAAATGCTTCCCTTTGGCAATTTTTAGGTCTCTACACTTAACTGTTAAGTATATAAAGACATAATTCTGTGTATAGTGGGTAGCACACAAGATCCTTCACTGCAGCAGGGCATCCTTGGAGAATTTACGGAATCTTCTTCAGTCAATTGCAATTCTGATGTTCCACATGGGTAGAACATTTTTCCTTCATTAACACCTAATTTACAAGCACAAACCATTCAAAATATATCAGAACAGATGTAGGAAATAATTATAATTTAGATTGAAGTCTTTATCTCCTAGTGGCATATTTTAATCCGTCTATCTTAAGAAACAAATTAATCACTCATAGAAGAGAATTAAAAAAAAAAAAAAAACACATGTTTTCTATTTAAATAAGGAGGTACCAAAATCTAAGGTACTGTTTTCCACCACTTTTCCTATTATCACACAAGTGGGCAATGTCTGAGGTATTGAGCTGGATGAATTACAAGGGGACTCACATGCTGCTGCTGTGGCAACTGTGACAACTTAAATGTGATGTGCAAGGGGCCTCCTATATCCCTTATGTATTAGTTTAGTGCTTTCGGAGCTCTTAACTCTGTGTTCTTTTTTGAAGAGGAAAATGTTTTCGTTCAAATGAATTAACATTTAATTAGCTATGTATAAAACATATGAACAAGGAGAGTTTTTGCCATTAAAACAAACACTAAACTAAGGGAATGCTTGATATAATTTATGAAATCTAGTCAACCTGTGAGACCATAACAAAACCTTACCCCCTACACTGGACAATTGGATTCCTTGATTAAATTGAATAAGCAACAGGCTTTAAACAAATCAAAACAAGATTAACAACAAGCAGAGAAAATAAAAGTAAACAATGAACATGATTTGGATGAGCTGATACTCATTTGCATTGATTTTTGTATCCGTATGTTTGGTCTGCCCTTCTCGTATTTCAACTGAACTTTTACTACCAAATAAAACATAATAAAGGAGTCCTCATGAGACCAACTCTCTTCATTTTTAATCTACTCATATTTTAATTTTTAATATATTTTATGGCTGGAGAGATAGCTCAGTGGCATAAGTGCCCACCTAGAAAGTGCAAGGTTCTGAGTTTGATTGTCAGGACCAACAAATAAATAAGTATAAATTTTAGAAATATATAATACTTTTTAATTACTTTCCTTCATATATGTACATATATATATATTCCTCACTTTATGTTCCCAAATGGGGAAATTGAGGCTGTTCAAATGCTTCTTGCCTCCTGCTATGCCAACTGTTGTCTAAGAGTCCTTGGGTAGGAATATACTTAGTTGATGTTTAACATTTATATATATATATATATATATATATATATATATATATATATATATATATATATACAGCTTGTATTATTCTAACACACATGTCCAAGTGACTAAATATAGAGCAAATTATGAAAGGTAATTTTATTTCTTCAAAACCTTAGTAGTTTTAAATTTAGAATTCATGCTAAAGGGAGGCTTGGAAAGGATAAATCTATCTCTATCTCTACCTATCTACCTATTTATCTATCAATTTATATCTATAATGATCTTTGAAAAGCTGGTCTCAAAAGGTGTTTCTTTTTCTCGTAATTCACATTTCAAATAGATCTGCTTTCTCAGAAACCTTTCACTGAGGTTTATAAAAGTAGTTTTGAATGGTGAAAATAGAAAAATTGCCAGTGTCCCTACCTTAGGAGAAATTAGCACAGGTCGCACTTTCAGACGTGTCATATATCTGCAACATAAAGACAGACATTAGATATTGACACTGTGGTACAAGCAGTCTTCTTCAGGAGAGGGAAAATGGAAGCAATGAATTTTATTCTCAGAGATTAATTTGTAATAGAGAAACATTAAGAAGATATCATCACAGATGTGATCCACTGCATAAGAATAAATAATAGCGGTCCAGCAAGATAGCTCAGCAGACTAAAGTGCGCGCTCAGGCAGAGCACAGTGGCCTGGGCTCCAACTCAGGCGTCTGCCAGCCCCGGCCCCAAGGCGTGCTGATACGGCTGTTGAGACTGGGCGAGATGGTGTGTGTATGTAATCCCAGTGCTTGGGAGGCTGAAAACAGGAGAATCACTGAGTCTGAGCCATGCAGTGAGACCATGTAGACCCTGTACTAAATATCAGGGAGAAAAAAGAATAAATAATAGTAACAGAAGAAAATTTATCAGGGTAATCATGAGAACACTTGAAACAGGAACAGACCAGAGCATCTAAGATGAGTTATAGGTGTGTGGCTCAACAAATCTGCCATAAAAGGTAATCTTCCTTACCATGACAGTGAGTTAGTACTTTTACACTCATACAATAGTAGCCATTGTTTCTTTAAATATAATCCTTAGATTAATTTTCCTTTGGTGTCTTGCTCACTATTCTTTCATATCTAGGACAAAATAGCAGATGCCCACATTAAGGAAGGAAAGGTTTATGTATCCTAGAGTTCATGGAGGTTTCAGTTAATAATCAGCTGGCTCCAAGGCAGGGTGGGTGCCTTAGGGGCAACTCTTCAAGGTGGCAGAAGACAGAAAAGCAAAAAGAGCCAAAGAATGGCGGGGAAGACAAGCCTCTTTTCATGCCTTAAATTATAAGCAGGGTACACGCCATAGGGAGGACGTAGCCCTCACACCATCTCTGTGCCTCCTTTTGCATAGGCTGCTGATGCTTACAAAACGGGGTCCTTGGCTCTCTGCTGTGTCTTAGTTAAATTTCATATGTTTTCTGATTTGATTTTTGTAAAAACTCAGCTAGACAGTATGAGTGCTTAGGACACTGATTATTTTGTCCAAAAACAATTAGTAATCTCTGAAGCAAACAAATTAGGTAAGCATTAAGATTGCCTTAGTTGGAGAGGGCTACCAGGTCCCGGAAACCCAGTTATATCCACATGGTCCCTTGAGTTGAGTTCCAAGAGCAACGGGGAGATAGCTCAGTGGCATCAGCACCTGCCTGGCAAGCAAAATGTCTTGAATTCAATCCCATGTAAAAAAAAAAAAAAAAAAAAAAAAAAAAAAAAAAAAAAAAAAAAAAAAAAAAAAAAAAAAAAAAAAAAAAAAAAAAAAAAAAAAAAAAAAAAAGATGGCTCAAGGATATAGCTCTGAGTCATAAGTATCTGCCTGGCAAGTGAATGGTCCTGAGTTAAATCCTTGGTACCACAACAAAACAAAACAAAAAGAGAAGATTGCTTAAGGAAGCCAGATTAGAATTTGTAAGGCACAGGATCACTGAGGTGAGAGAAGAGCAGATGCAGAATTCCACAGGTCTTTAGAGGAATTCTTTTGAGTGCTCAGCATAGTGCTAATCTGAGTATTTCTGGGAAGAAATTGCTCATGTACTGTAAATAACAAACAAAGAAAAACTTGGCTAGTAGAATCAGTGCTTCATGTTCATGCACGTTGGAGACTTTCAGCTTATAGCTCACATCTTCTCTCAGTGGGAAATAAAGTTATGCTTTGTACAATATAATTCTGATTCCAACTGACAAAGCAAAACACAAAATATACAATGATCATCATGTCCTGCACATATCTTAAAAAGTTTATAGGTAGATAAAAGTATTTTGATAAGTTTATCAATGTCTTGACCATGCATGAAAGTGAGAAGTGCTCACAATTAATTTTGCTTAGTCTGAAGAAATAAATAAGAAAAACAACTGGCTTCTACTCTTCTTATATAGCATATCAACATTCTACCATTTGTAATACAGCCACTTAGTAAGGAATCCATTCTTCTTCTTTTTTCTTTTTTGTAATCTTTAGGGAAGGGTCTACAGTGTATTCATGGTCTCACTACTAGGTTGGACTCCTAGTGATTCACCTGTTTATAGCCTCCCAAGTGCTGGGATTAACAGACATGTGTCACCATACCTAGTTTCAATGCACCCCACGGCAGGTCTGGTATCCTAGGACCAGGGATTGAACCCCCAGTCCCTGCACCTGCTTGTAGGTGCTTTAATCTCCTGAGCTATTTGGATGGCCTTCTGTTCTATTAAAAATAATAATAAATAAATAAATAAATAAATAAATTCTCTTTCTAGTGATACCTTCATTCTAAAATTTTGTTGTATAGTTTAAACATGGAAGAATTTATATGATTATATAATTTATATTTTACCTGTGTATTTTAAAACAATACTTTCTATAAAATATCAGAAAACTTATTTATAAAAATATTATATATATAGTGCTGGCACTGCAATATAAAACACTGAGCAAGAGAAGGCCAGAAAGAACATTGGAATCTGCAAGTTGTCCCAGATATCAGAAATTTAATATTTACTTTGAATGCCATATTGTGTTCCATTCTATGGTATCAGG
This sequence comes from Ctenomys sociabilis, assembly GCA_004027165.1. Taxonomy (NCBI): domain Eukaryota; kingdom Metazoa; phylum Chordata; class Mammalia; order Rodentia; family Ctenomyidae; genus Ctenomys; species Ctenomys sociabilis. Next base: position 1,376 of record PVKA01018074.1, on the reverse strand, counting down.
TGTTAAAAGAATTACTTCAAATAACTTTATGTTTTATGACTAATATCAATCATTAATAAGAATTACTTTTCTGTTTTCTACAGTTCAAACAATCTATATTTATACTGGAAAATAATCATGCTATTTTTACATGGAGCATATTATAATGTACTGAAGAATGATCTATTTGTCGAAGGCCAAGGAAATAGACACAAAGAGTGGTATGAAATGTTTTAAAAGAAAACAAATCTACAACTTACAAAAATGCATGATTGCCACCCAAGCACTCTTTAGAAAACAATTCATAGCATTAAAATGCTTATATGAAATCAATACAATTAAAAAATAGAATTGTACAAGAAAATAAATGAAAATGATCAGCTAAATTAAGGCATGTCTTCCAAGGCCTGGAATAAAGATGTTAGTAGGAGCTTTCTTTATACTAGTCCAAACTATAAATATAAAGTAGCACACAAATGAATCAAATGAAGTAGTGAAAACATGTCACCTCATATACAAACCCTTAATCATTACGGACTTATATAGAAGAACAGTGAATAATAAAATGATTATTAGTACTGCAAGAACAAATGGATTTATGAAAGTAGGGGGAATCCCTGTTTCCTATTTTATAAAAAAAATGTGCTCCATGCGAATTACATGATGAAATGTGAAAAATCAAATAATAAAAAATGTTCTAAATGAGAATACAGAAATAAATGTTCATGATACCAAAGTGGTAACTTTAAAAAATATGTATTTATTTGGTGCAGGGTCTTGCTAAGCTGGTCAGACTCATCGATCCTCCTGTCTCGGCATCCTGAGCTGTGTGCCACCACACCCACTTCTGCTAGCAGCGTGCTCAGGAATCCAGGCCTGGCAAGAGCATGCAGTCCCGGGGATTGAATCTGTGTCCTTGTGCTTGCCAGGCGGGCACTTATACCACTGAGCAATTCCAGCAGCCCAAGTTGGTAACTTCTAAAACAGTATTCACAAGCACTAATTTAAGAAACAGTGATATAATTAACTTATTAAAGAGATTCTAGAAGAAAAAATAAGATGTGATAATCTATGTCATAAGAAAGGAACTGTAACATATACAGATAACAAATTTTACATGTTTAAACAAGACTCCAGGGCTGGCCTAATAGCTCAGTGGATTAAAGAGCGTGCAAGCAGGTGCAGGGGCTGGGGGTTTGATTCCTGGGCCTACAGTGCTGGCTGTGCTCCTGGGGCATAGTGAGACAGCAATTCAGGCTGGGTGTACTGGTTCACACCTATAATCCCAGCTCTTGGGAGGCTGTGAACAGGTGGATAACTACCAGTCTGATCTAGTAATGAGACTTTGAACATGCTATGGACCCTTCCCTAAAATAAAATAAAATATATAAATAAAT
>PVKA01018073.1:0-44542 GCA_004027165.1 Ctenomys sociabilis | reverse complement strand
AAAAAGCTCCATGTTTAAAAACTGTAAATCTCTGAAAATAGTAGTTGAACACAGGTAGAGAAAACATGATTAACATGAAGAATGAACAGAAAGGCATAACTAAGATAAAATTGATATTAAAAAAATAAAAATAAATGAAAGTTTTAGCCGGGTGTGGTGGCGCAGGCCTGTAATCCCAGCACTTGGGAGGCTGAGGCAGGAGGATTGTTGTGAGTTCAAAGACTAGCCTGAGCTACAAAGTGAGCTTAAGGCCATCTTGAACTGCATAGTGAGACCCTGTCTCAAAAAGATATTAAAAAAATAAAAATAAATAACTAAGATAAAATTATAAGAACATTATTATGAAATTTACACAGAAAAGATAATCACGAAATGCAATTACCAAAATCATTCAAGAATAGAAAATGTGAATAAATATCATCCAGAGAAACTTTTGACAGTAAAGAATTTGCCTCCTCAAAACTTACAAGGCTCAGCTGGGTTTGCATGAGACTATTTTAGAGACTACAGAGAAACAGCTACCCTGTTTCCTTCAGTAGAAACTCAAAGTGCAACTACAGAAAGGTTTAAGAACAGAAATTTATATGCCAGTCACATTCAAGGTTATTCATTAAAAAAACAAAACAAAACAAAAAACAAACTAGTAGCCAAGTATACGTTCTTGGTGGTATAAAGGAGAGAAGCTACGTGGTCACAGTAGCAGAGGTGGGGGACTGTGCCATCTAGCACTTGGTACCCACATGATGAGAAGACTGGGAAACTGAGGCAGGCTCTGAGCTAGCTGGAGAATCTCATCCTGAGGACAGGACAGGGGGCAGGATACCCCTGTACTTCCTCAGATAAGTGTCACACTGCAGCCATGGCCAGCGTGTCCTGAGACCAGGGTGCTGGGATGCATAAGGGCAGGAAACATGGACGGACGAGACGGTGTGGGGACAAGTGGGCAGTGGAGCTCTGGAGCAGTGAGACTGCAGGACACGCACAGCAGTGGCCAGGAGGAAGCGTGGCAGGAAGGGAAGCCCCACTGCTGGCACAGAGCCCTCCGGGTGCAGGGAGTGCTGCCAGGATGCACCGGCCTCGTGGGCAGGAAGATAGGCTCAACTAGACCAGGAAGTCTCTTCAGCTTGTCTGTAACTCCATTGCAGTGGTGTTTTCCTGATGGCACTTAGAGAGCTGATCCTTCAATTCATGAGGAGAAGTAAACAGCCACAGATGGCCGACACACCTCGTGCCACACCACACACCTGACACAAAACCTTTGACAGTACCCAGTATAGCTGCAGTGTAGTTCACTGCAGAGCTACGCAGATAGGTGCCAGGAACAGAAACATGTCAAATTTCGGTGATGGCAGCAGTGATGAAATAGAAAACTGCTAATGATACTGGGGCTATGGTTTATCCATGCAAAACAAAATGAAATTGTGTGTATCATTTATAAAAATACATTTAGAACTGGCCTAGTGGTGCACACCTGTAATCTCAGCATCTGGGAGGCTGAGGCAGGAGGAGAGCAAATTTAACCCGAGCCTGGCCACTTGGTGATTTAGGAAGACTGTCTCAGAAAGGGTGAGGAGGAAATTCAATGTGAAGGCTCTGCCCTCAGTCACTAGTACTGACCCCGGCCACCTAAAGGTGGGTGGACACCTGAAGTTAACGGCATTTTTAATCTTTCAACATTTGACCCTGAGCATCCCTCAGGAAGCACATTTGTGTATGCAGTTCAGCTGCTCAGGCAGGTTTATTTCAGGTTCATGGATTCTTGTATTGAATAAAATTGTCATCTTTGTATTTCCTGCTATAGTATCTTATAAACATTAATGAAAAAAATGTACAATTTTTGGTCATCCTGTATTGAAATAAGTGGACTGGCAAGTGGCTAAAAGTTAAAGCATTTGAAAGAAAATCTGTGAGAATATATTAGTAATCTTAGGTTAGAAAAACATTCTTAGAGACTGGGCATGTTGGCGCACGCCTGTAATTTCAGCTCTTGGTAGGCTGTAAATAGGTGAATCACTGAGTCTGATACAGTAGTGAGACCCTGAAGACCCTGTAGACTCTTCCCCCAAAAAGAAAGAAAACTGTTCTTAAACAATACCCTGGGCCAAAGATTGGAAAAGCAAAATTTTAATATGCATTTCTAAATTTAAATGTGTCATAAAATGGAAAGGGCTCCCACAGACTTAGGGATTTGGCCACACAGATATCTGAGAAAGGGTGATATCCAGAAGACAAAGTCCCCCCCATCAGAGAGCTGGGAAGGATGAAGTGCCACAGGCAGGCAATAGCAGAGGAAACAAAGCAGCCAGCCCGTAAAGGTAGCAAAGACACATGGCCTCGCTGGCAATTGGGCAAATGAAACAGACATAATGGAAGTGAACTCATAGTGGTCTGGTTGGCACAGTTCGAAATTCCAGTGATACCAGGGGTGGTGAGACCGTGGAGCAGTATTATCTCACACTGGGGCAGGAGTGAAACAGGAACAGCCATGGTGGGGACTGAGCAAGCTCCAGCAAGGAGAGACACAGAAGCATGTGATGTTACCAGCAGGCCCTAGTAGGTGAATGACAGAGCGGAACTCAGGCCTAGACAGAGACTGATTGCATTTCTGTGCTTCTAATGGGGAGAAAGCCTCCACTCCCTCCAGAGTGGAGATACCTGGGTATTTGTATACCACATTTTGTATACATACTCGGTATCACCGAGTATCAGTACAACATTACTGGAGTAATGTTGTCTACCAGACACCAAGGGAGCCTGGCTGGCTTGGTAGATGCACTGTGGTCTAAGACTGACCTTCAGCACCCCAAACCCAGTAAATTTTTTGCCCTGCTTTATTTTTCTGCCAGCGGATCAGAGCTAGGCTTCTTGGGAGAAGACTCAGGAGTCCACATAGCAGATAGTTGAAGGCCAGTTGGGCAGTTAGTAAAGGGCAGCATCCCTTGTCTAGAAATCATATGGCCTTACCTGCAGCTACCACTATCTGCCCTTGGGATATCACACAGGCAACGGAGGCACAGGAGTGTGTGCTTATGTGAACACTGACCTCCTGGGACCCAACTGCCACCATGTCTGTCCTTACATGGTCATGTCTGTCACCAGTCTAGATCAGGACTTTTGAAGTTTGTCTGTTTCTATCTTTCCCATAACAGAAACCTGTCTGTGAGAATCTGAACTAATCCTTAATTGCTGTGTTTTAAATTTTACCTCCAAAACTCATGATACAATGTAATTGCCATGGCAACAGTATCCACTCCTGAGGACCTTTCAGAAATGGTTAGGTGAGGGCCCCACCCTCAGGGTGGCTCAGTGTCACTGTGTCCTGTGTGGATTGGTTGAGTTCAGCCCCACTTGCCCTCTCTGTCACCAGTGCTTGTGTGTCCTTCCCTGTGTTGGGATGTAGCGCAGAGGCCCTTGCCCAACTCAGGCCAAGCTCCTGGACTGCCTAGGCTCCACAGCCTTGAGTAAAATGAACCTGTGACTACTCATTACCCTGTGTGTGGCGCTGTGTTATAGCAGCAAAAACAGACTAGCACTAGTGTTATTTTGAAACTGAGTTAAAGGGTGTTTCCAGGAGAGCGTATTCTCCTGTGGTCTTTCTTACTGTGGTCATCTGTGGGGTCTTGGTCACCATCTCACAGCACGTGTGGGGTACTGCTGGCCACATACCCTCCCTGGGCGCTGACTGGGGGGTCCTCTCCTATGCACTCTCAAGCCCCCCCCCCATCTGTCCCTCCCTTTCCTTCCTTGAGCTCTTGTGGATCTGGGAATCCTCTTCTTTTAACTGACTCTGACCATCCTGCTCCCCAAGGCACTGAATATGTACTTGGGAATGCACCTTTCTCCTACCCACAAGGATTCTGGCTTATTCACTTCATTTCCAGGTCATTAGAAAAAACTCCATGCTATCTAAAACTCTATCTCTATTTTGTTTTTGTTTTTAATCATATGGCAAGTTTATGTCAAACAAACCCATGTGATCCCAGGTACTTGGGAGGCTGTACCTGGAGGATTTCAGGTTGGAGGCCAACCTGGGCAACCTTGGCTTTAATTCCCACTGAAACTAGAAAACTTTGTGTCTGTTTTTTCCTCATTTCTAGAGTTGTTCCCAGGTGCATGTAGGCTCTAGACCTCTGAGGTGCATCTCAACCCTTTTCATTTATTTGTTTGTTTGTGACAGGATTATACTATATTGCCTATACTGATAGCAGATTTGTGATCCTTTTGCCTCAGCCACTCCAGTAGCTGGGATTGCAGGTATATACCACACCGAGCATGGGTCTGGCTTTTGAGGTCTCCAGTGTATTGGAAAGGAAGAAACTGTAGCATTCTTGTAGAAGCACATGCAGGGCCTAGTTCTCTTTTCAGTACCTGCTGCTGCTTCCTTTGGGACCTCAAGTGGACCCAAAGGGAGTGCATCCCAGTTACACTGAGCTTTCTCACTGTCCTCTGGGGCAGCAAAAGGCTGTATCAGGGACATGGCTTTTTAAAGGGAAAAATGTGCTTTTTCTTGTTAAAGAAGGTCTTCCAGCCTCCCTGTGCTTCAGCATGAGGGTTTACCTGGATTCCTGTGCATGTATTCACACACATGAAATGCTACTGGTTTTACTTCTTATTCCCTACCATGAGGATGGGTCTCTGATAAGTCCCACAGTTGCCAAGTCCTAGCAGAACCCGATGCCTCATGCATATGTAGAGAAACTTTAATAAATGGTGTGAATACAGCAGCCCTGCATGTTCAGGAACCCTAGGAGGCCCAGACACTCAAGGAGAGGAGACTTCCTGCAGAGAAGAGGAAATAATGATTGAGCAGAGCAGAGCATGATCCGAGATCTGTGAGGTTTACTGTGAGGGGAGAAAATGCCACCTTGTGTCCTGGATTTTTGCAGTTAGCCAGTCCGCTGCTTACCCTTCCCACAGAGTTAAGTGGGACCTAATTGCTGAGGAAATTGAGGTCTCCCAGTGTGGGGGGTCCTTGTTTCATGAGCATTACAGATTGGGTTCTTGGTGATTTGTTTACAGTTGAAGCCTTCAAATCACTTTCTTAATCAAACTATCTGCTAATTCTTAAAATTGAACTAAGAAAAACTAGCATATTAGTCTACTTGTCAGTAAAACCTTGGGGCACAGTGAGGTAAAGTGTTAATTCCAGAATGGCCCTTAACTATAGTGATTGTTCCGTGGTTTTTTCATGGTTAATTAAAACAAGCTAGCTTTATAATAACCAAAGATTCTGACTTAATAGCTGCACATGGTGCTACTTTTCCTGTGCATACTGCAAGTCTGTCATATCCGTGGCCCTGAGGCTACGACTGCCAGCCATTCTCCCGTGAGGAGAGCAGCACCTTGTCCTGTGCTCCCTACCCGGCGGCTGCTTGAGCATCCCCTTCAGTCCTCAACAGCTTAGATGTCAGCCATGGCTGAGTGCTGTTATTAGAATCCATCTCCTTTCTCATTGATTTCTTGTGTGAAATAAATGCTGTCTTTAACTCAGGGAGCAAGTAATTCCCAGCTATGGAAGCCACAGTAACAGGTAGAGCATAAACCAAGCCTTTAGTGTGTGGCCCCCAGAAGGTGTTCTCCTATGTGTCTGTCATCTTGGGGCTGAATACTCTATGACAACAGTGGTATAGAGGGATTTCATGTGGGGCAAAGCAGCAGGGACCACCTCCTGGCTTCCTGGCCAAGCCAGTGTCTGTAGTGTCACTGGTTTGGTGACTCTGCTGCATTCAGCCACAACTGACAGATTGCTACAGTCTTCAGAACCTGCCCTCGAACTTTGTTCTTTTGGGACTCTGGGAACATTGCATTGTACTGGCATCCTCAAATCCATAGGTAGGTTGGAAGATCTCCATGGCTGGTCTGTTGAAGCCAGTCTTCCTCTGAGGTCATGTCTTATCTTACGATACTTCAGCATCTTCAGCATGGAACTGTGGGAGTCCTGTTTCTAGGTAGCACATGGGGATCCTCCAGTCAGCATTTATCCTGAACTGGAGAACTGCCTTTTGATTCCTGTCAGGAATTGAGCCCAGTGTTGCCTGCTGCTCAGGGAATGGAGATGCCGACCGAGCTTACCGGTCAGCTGGCCATCACTTAGGCGCCTGTGTTCACATAAGGGAGAGTAGGTCGTGGGTTCTCCTTGCCCATAAGAGCCAGGTTCTGGGTCTTAGGGCACACACAAGCTCATGATGGGCAGAAGACTGATGGGAGAAGAGCAGGAACACAACCCACAGGGCATCTGTGGCTAGAGATGTCTGAACTGGTAGAGAGAGTTTTACTGTGTTACAACATTTCTGCGTTAGGCATTTGCAGTCTTTTTCTGTCTCCATGTGTCCTAGCACTGCATTCCACAGGTGGCCAGTGGCTGCTGCAGCTGATGGCTCCTCATATCTGGTCTTTGCTGGCACCATGGCCTGGCTGTGTTCTTGGAGGCTGGCCATGGTGCTTTTGCTCTCTATGCTCAGTACACCTCTCTCCCCTCACAGGTGTCAGAGGAAGCAGTGGAGGGTGGATTTGCCAGCTACCAGTGTGGTGATCACCTTCCACAATGAAGCCAGGTCGGCCTTGCTGAGGACAGTGGTCAGGTGAGGCCCAGGGACACTATCATGACGTGTGACCCCTCAGGAACATCACCTGTTAGGGTACTGACATGAGTTATATCCCAGGCAGCCAATGTAGCAGTGGGTACTTCAGACAGGACACCAGACCCTTCAAAAGCAGTGTCCACTGGCTCCTACAGCCAAAGATAGGCCTGGATAGACAGGATATGTCCTTACATAAGAGAGGCCTCTGCAGGCTCCCACACAACCTTTATCTTCCTGTCTTCCCTCAGTGTGCTGAAGAGAAGTCCTCCCCATCTCATAAAGGAGATCATCTTGGTGGATGACTACAGCAACGACCGTGAGTACCAGAGGGTAGACATGTGTCCCACACAGTTCCTGAGGTGGGATGTCAGTAGTAGTGCGTGGTCATCCAGGTCACAGGGAGGGGCACCTCTCCAGGGCCCTCGGGAGAGGCCAGCCTGTAGAGGACCAAGAGGTAGCATTTTCTAGCATGGAGCCCCGTACGGTCTGGTTTTCACCATGCTTTTCTTATGTTTTCTAGCTGAGGATGGGGCCCTCTTGGGGAAAATCGAGAAAGTTCGGGTCCTGAGGAATGACCGCCGAGAAGGTAAGTCCTGTCTTACAGCACTATTCAAATGGCTGCATTCTGACTTACCTGAGCTGCATAATGTCTTAAGGAAATGCTTTGGCTAAGAGAGATGGATTAGCAGTCTAGTCTTTCTGTCTGTCCCCCTCTGCAGAACAGTCAGATACCCTGTCCCAACAGATACAGGAAAGACAATTAAAAGCTTAATTGAAGTTGTGCATATACCAGGGTAAGAGCGCACATTACACTTTATTCCCCTGCTTAGAAAGTGGGCTTCTTCTCTCTTTCACAACTGAGGAAATCTCCATAAGTCCCTTGGCCTATTGTTTAGAGGAACAACAAAGACTTGGCCATGAGAAGCTTAATGACTCTGGACTCTAAGCATCTGATAAAATAACAGGCTCAGATTTGACAGCCTGCTAAAGCTGAACCATCCAAACCGGGAGAGCACTGTAATTAGGCACCTGTGCAACTCTGCACACGCCAGCCCCAGACCTGCCATCAGTTATGTCTGAGCGGAGACCACGCATGAGCCTGCTGTCAGGGTGTGGAAGAACTCTCCAGGGAACATGCTGGGCTGGCGGTGTGATGGGGGTCAGACCAGCGTAGTCGGCGTCCAGGGCAGCCCAGGGTGCAGCTCGGGAGTAGTGTACTGGCAGCTGCATGCTCAGCTCTTCTGCAGGCTGGTGGAACATTTCCATTGCTGAAAGTCCGCAGCTGGGGAACCCTGCCACTCACAGTGTGAGGATGGCCACCGGCTGACGCCAGAAGCAGCTGGATTCCTCCACCAGCACTTTCTTCTGTGGCTGCACTGGAGTCAAGGAAGAAAGGTGTCCTTAGCAAGGATCTGACAGTGCAGAGACTGAGCCCATGGCAGTGTGGTCCACAGTTCCAGCCACTGCGGGCATCAGCACAGATGTTGAGTGATGGCTAAACCCCGCCCTTGAGGAGCTCTGCTCGCTGGGTACACGTCAGTGCCCCAGACCTACAACAAACTCAGAGTCCTATAAGTTACTGCATTATTTTTGCCCTCTACACAACCTACAAAAATTTATAAATTTTAAGCTTCTGTTGTCACAGACACATGGAAAGGGGAGAACTTAGTATAGACTTTAAGGGAGGGGGGCGAGGTGAAGAGCAAGAGCAAGAAAGAAGAAACTAATAACTGATAAATCACTTGCTAGTCTCTTTGTTTTGGTTTTAGTACAGGGTCTACAGGGTCTCACTACACAGATCGGACTCCTAGTGATCCTCCTGTTTTTCAGCTTCACAAGTGCTGAGATTACAGGCGTGCCCCACCTGCCCAGTCTCATTGGTTGTCTCGAGTGCCCCAGGGTCGGGGCCGGCACTGCAGGCCTGGAACAAATCCCCAGGCCCTGTGTCTGCCTAAGCAGGCACTTTAATCCACTGAGCTATTTGGCCGGCCTCACTTGCTAGTCTTAAAGAGTATGTGCCCTTGACCTGTTTGGAAATCAGAAGTGCATCTAAATACGAACTCTGGTGCTTTAGCTCTGAGGGTTCACCAGGGTAAGAGCCAGGTCACAGTGCAGAGGGAATAAGAGCAGGGGTTGGATGAAGGGAACTTCAGCTATGTGAAGGGCTTTTTCAGGATATAGTAGTTCCAAGATATTTGTCTTCCCAGCCACCCAGTTAACTACTTTTATTTTTAAACTGATAGACTGCCTTGGTAACTGTAGGACAGCCTGACCCTGCCAGGCGGTCTGCAGGGAGCTTGGTGCTCAGCAGGCAGCCTGTCCTAACCCAGGTCCTCCCTTCATCCTACAGGCCTGATGCGCTCCCGGGTCCGGGGTGCCGATGCTGCCCAGGCCAGGGTCCTGACCTTCCTGGACAGCCACTGTGAGTGTAATGAGCACTGGCTGGAGCCGCTGCTGGAGCGGGTCGCTGAGGTGAGGCTGGGGGTGCGGCTGGGGGTGCAGGATGGATGGGAAGAACAGTGTGGAGAGGGCGCAGGACACGTGCTGGCTTAAGGATTCCTAGAGAGCAAACAGCAGGGAATGGCCCTGGGATTCAGAGGGTTTCGTGGGCCTCAGGGATCCGTCAGCATGAGGAACAGTCACTTGACAGGTGACGATGCTCAGCAGAGACTGGTGAGGACCCCGCTAAGGAGCCTTCCTCCCCCCACCCCCACCCCACCCCCACCCCACCCCACCCTTGTAGCTGACATTGGCTCTGGGCATGTGGGAGGCATGTGGCTGGAGCATGCCTGACATCTGGGGGACACTCAATGCTGGGGACACACTGTAGGACCCTCTGCTGTCTGTGAGGACTGGGTTGGCTGATCACTCAGGGTTCACAGAGAGAAGCAGGCCGTGCTCATCACTGAGTGCCTAGCGAGAGCCATTAAGGTGACCATAGCCACACTTCGTGCACCTTTACCCACTGGAACCATCACCACAAATCCTGGTGTGGCTCTGTGTTACTTCTGCCTTCTGCTTGTTTTATTGACTTTCCATCCTGCTATGAAAGTGCTTCCTTGGGGGCAATAAGGCAAACCTGTGTAGGGAAGTAGAAAATGAATAAGCCCTTCTGCTCTCAGCATCCCAGTGAAACTGACAGGCAGCAGCACATCATGAAATACTAAATAACCAAGTGCTGCCCAGAATTATGAAAGTCACATTTAACGGCCCTTTACTGGGTTCAAACAACACACTAGACATCTGTTTTGTGTTGCCTTTAGTGCAGGTGTTACCCTTCTTGGCAGGTGAGAGATGGCTTTAGGCCTTTTGATAATGTAGGTGGCTGATGGTAGGATAGGTCCCATCTGATCCCTGACTGAATCCATGTCTTAAACATACCCCATGAATCAGCATCATAGAACCCCGGTGGAATCCCCACCCCCAGGTCTGCAAATACTCCCAGTGCCACTGTGCCTGGAAAGCAGCACCATACCCAAGTGGCCACATGTCACCATGCACACAGCCAGTGGCCTGTGTGGGACGCAGAGCCATCTCACTCCCTCCGTAACTGGGAGGTGCTGGGGTGCTTGACTCTCATTAGTTTTCTTCTTATAAAAGGAAATACACATTCCTTGACCCCCATACCGAGGACCAGACTGAGCCAGACAAGTCCATTCTCAGTCTTCAGTGCCTTTCAGGTTATTTTCCTTGCAAGTCTACCCATGGTGGTTAGAAATTTGAAGTATTCTTTCAGGTTGTTCCTCTTTCACTTACTGTGTTGTGAGATTGTTTTTCCCAGTCTTCTGCTGATGAGCACTACTAATGTGGCCCAGGGGAAGTACTCAGCCTGCACTGACCCTGTGCTGAGGGCTGGCCATCACAGCTGTGGAACGTAGAGGCCTAGCAGGGAGAGGCCTCTGTGTACAGTCTGCACCCCCTGGCACTGTCCTGGGGTGGCCCAGGAGGGGAGGATTTGGTGGAGTCACCTGAGGCCAAGCTTAGGGCTAGGATCCTGTGGTTACCTTGGTACCCCTTCTGCTGTAGTAATGTTGATGCTCTGTACATCTTTCTCGCACCCCATGTGCATCTAGAGACACACACTCTGATTTTGTGGCATAGGCAGTTTAGCAGTGGATCTGCTCCCAAGCTCTGCTGCTGCCCTTGAATGATAATAACTGATGCTGATGCAGCTGGACTTAGATTCCGTAAGATGACAGCAACCCTGTGGTTGACACTTTGGAAGCAACCCAGACCCACTGAGCAGTGCTTGGCTTTAGTGGGGTGAACAGATGACAGAAGTGTCCTGGGCCCAGCTGTCCCCTCAGGTAGCTGCCCCTTCTCTGCACCTGGGTGGGGAGGGAGGCTGTCAGCTTGTGCCATGATTGCATGGCATGGAGGACTGGGGAGAGGCGGTTGGCTATGCTGGAATCTGACAGCTGCTCTCCCCCTCCGCCTTGCTCAGGACAGGACTCGGGTGGTGTCGCCCATCATCGATGTCATCAACATGGACAACTTTCAGTATGTGGGGGCCTCGGCTGACCTGAAGGGCGGTAAGTGTCTCCACAGTTGGAAGTGACAGTTACTGTAGCATTTACCCCTCACCAATTTCCCCAAGAGTGTGGCAGCTGCCTTTTGTCTCCTAGGCCTATGGCTGTCTCTTGGAGCTTCGTGTCTCAGATGCACTGTTCTCACTGGGCACTGATGGTGAGACCTCCTGTTGGTGCCCTAAGCCAGGGACTCTAGAGGTCCTTCCTGATCCGCAGGATAAGAGGAGCTCCACAGACCTGAAGTTTTGTGCGGGAAAGGGACTGGGCCTGTCTGTACTTGCTCTGCTCAGCCTATCCTCAGTACCCTGTGTCTCTCACGGGTCAATCAAGTGGAGACCCAGCTTCTCACCACCCACTAGGTGCTAATTCTGAGTCTCTTGCCCTGGCCTCACTGCTCTTTGTTTTGTTTTGTTTTTTTGGTGGAACTGGGGATTAAACTCAAGTCCTTGCACTTGCCAAGGAAGCGCGTATTCCTCTGAGCCATCTCCCCGGCCCCCCTTCACTGCTCTTGCAGCTACTCACCTCTGCCTCTGCCTCTGCCCAGAGGCCTTTGTGTGAGTGACCGGCAGCTTTCCTGTGATCTCCATAGCCTCTACCCTCTCCCTCACACCTGCCCCCCCATGGAGCCTTTAGAGCAATTCATCTGAAATTCTCTGCCCTCTTACTATTGAGGACCCCAGAGGTTTTATGTGGCTGTATATTAGTATTCACTGTATTAAAGCCAAGGGATTTTTAGAACATGAGATAAAGCAGATATACCATCCTGCAGCCCCCATCCAATTTACTCACCATTTTTGAGCAGTGGGGTTGAAGGAGGCAGGTAGGTCCTGTGTAGATCAGAAAGAGTTGAGGTCATGAGGGGTCCCAGATCGCACCTAGGAGGAGCTGTGCTCTGTCATGGTATACAAGGGCCCGGTCATGGTACATGTGGCCCCTACTCATCCTGAATCCCTGGCGTGAGGCGAGTTTCCATGCCCCAGAGAGCCCTGCCAAAGCCCAGTAACTAAACCCTGAGATCCGAGAAATCAGAGGGCTGCCTTGAGCCGCTGGATTTGCATTTGCGCCCACAGGGCCACTCCAGACACAGGCCCTTTAAATCTGAGATTGATACCTCCATATAGCTTGTCTCTCTTGACATGAAGTCTCTGTCCCACTTTCTAACATGTTGACTGATTGAAGAAGGATGGACAGTTACAAGCAGACACACAGAGGATCAGCTGCTAATCCTAGTGCTGGAAAGACAGAAAGCTGGCTGGCCCTTGAGGCCAGGGTGCTGGATTTGAGTGCTCCGCCACGCCCCACCCCCACAGGCCCTGTTGCTGTGTGCCCTCAGCTTCCCCATTGTGGTAGTGGTGATCATGATGGCCACATAGGTCCTGGCCGGAGGAGAGTGACGCTGTGTCCGCCTTTGCTGGGATGGGGTGTGACTGTCCCAGCACCCTGCTCCCCATCAGAGGGTAGGCTAGTTTTGTGGCTGTGCACAAACTGAGAAGTGCAAAATTTGGGCCTGGTTCCTAACAAGTGGCAGAAAAATAGAGTGCAGTGTCTTTGAAGAGAATAGGACCTTGGTCACAAGAAAGTGGTAGTTTCGGAGTGTGTTGCTCCCTGAAGGTCTAGAAGAGCTGCCATCCCTCCAGATGACCAGAGCAGGTATGACAGCGGACAGTCCCCGTGGGTGCAGCTTTGTACTGGGCCAGAACCAGGCTGAGGTCAGGCCAAGAGCATTTTATGAAGGAAGACATCCTAATAGAATTTTTAATATGTTAAAGGTTATCTCAACAGCACATTAATAAGACTCTGAATCCAAATGAGAAATCCACACTTGAGCTTTCAGGAATCCTGTTAACAGAAAGCTTAAGGGCAGAGACCTTCAGAGCCCAGAGTGAAAGACAAGGACTTCTGGGGACCCAGGGTCTGGCAGTCAAATCTGAGGGTTACCACCATAGTGCTGTGGTGTGTGTGTGCCAAGTGCTGTTCTTCAGTGTCCAGAGAGCTTTGAGGGTGGTGCACTGGTCTCTTGGGTGTAAGAGTGAAACCTAGCGGGGGCTGAGGGCCCTGAAAGTACCTGAGGCCAAGTACAAGGTCCAGGGGCTTCCTCTCCTGGTAGTTGGTGGATTCTAGGAATAAAATGGGACAATGGCTGTATTTACCAGAAATTGAAGCTTATGGCCCAATTTTATAACTTTCTGGTTAAATTTCATCTGAAAGTCTCCATATTCCCATCATTCCTGCTCTGAAGTAGTTTCAGTTGCAATCAAGAGGAACCAAGAACAAGTTTGCAGGCCCAGGGCACTGACCAGACATCTCCCTTCACTTATGTTCCTGTCCTGTCCCATGGGCAGCACTGGGGACACCGGACTATGGACAGTCTCATAGGTTGCTCATTTCTCACCTCTTATAGCCCTTGGATATACACAGACCCCAGTCCCTTTACATTTCACGTTTGCTCTTACACCTTTTTTCTTTGCTTTTAATTTCTGGTGGTGGTGTGGACTAGAACCCAGGTCCTCACACAAGCTAGCAAGCTGCCCCCCATGGAGCTGGATCCCAGCATCTTGCATTTTAGTGTTGCGAAAGCCCAGGCTACATTTCCCTTTGGAGAGCATCAGGAAGACGGCCCTTCTCACCACCCTCCTTCCTGGCTCCATCTCCCCAGTCACTCTCTCCCAACCCTCCTAATCTTGTGTCTTCATTTTCATTTGGCTTTTTTGTGAGCCTCTTCCAAACACCATAGTTGTAAGCTGCGAGAGACAGGGAACCAAAACCAGAAACTCGGCCCCTCATCAGTGTGTGGATCTTCTCTCATGGCAGGGTTTGACTGGAACCTGGTGTTCAAATGGGATTACATGACCCCAGAGCAGAGGCGGTCACGGCAAGGGAACCCAGTGGCCCCCATTAAGTAAGTGTCAGCTGCAGGTGAGCATGGGCCTTTGGGCCTGCATAGCTGTGGTCTGTGCCCACTCTCCTCCCCCCCTTGCCAAGCTCCAGGCTGGTGCTGCCACCAGATGGTCAACCCCTTGAGTCTCTTTCAGAAGCCCAACAGGTCATGAGGCATACCTGCCAGTGCTGTGTATCACGTCGTGTTTATGCTCCTAGCCATCCCAGCAATTGGGGGTGGAGGTGGGCTAGATGGAAGGCTTTTGTGTTTGTTTTTGGTGATTCTTACAACTACCCTGTAAGGGAAATGAGGTACTGAAGGCTGAGTCTCTTGCCAAAGACACTGCTCCATGGGTGGTCCCAGCCCTGCAGTAGGTGTAGGCCAGCCCTGGCATGTGGGGCATCCAGGCAGGGACTGGGGGGCTTGGAGGCAGTGGAGTGAAATGGGGGCACCTGAGGATGTTTGGGCTGTCCTCTTCCAGTTTATAAACCAGATTTGGCCATGGCAGAAGAGAGCTGCCCGTGTGGCCTTGACCTACACTGTGTTCTTTGCCTCTTCAGAACCCCCATGATTGCTGGTGGTCTCTTCGTGATGGACAAGCTGTACTTTGAAGAGCTGGGGAAGTACGACATGATGATGGATGTGTGGGGAGGGGAGAACCTAGGTATGTACAGCCTTGCACCGCAGTCCTGCTCTCTTTGGTGATGTGTGTGGAAGGTGTGTGCCAACTCTTTGGCAAGCATTTAAGAAGCCGTGGCATAGCCAGGCTTGATGGAACATGCTTATATCCCAGCACTCCAAGACACAGGGGCAGAATGGCAAGTTGATCCCAGCCTGGGCAACTTACAGTGAGAATCTCTCAAAAATTAAAAATAGATTGAATGTGTAGCTTTAGTACAAAGGCCCTGGCTTCAATCCCTATACCACCAAAACAGTCGTGCAGCCATTTAGGGCAGAACTGGCTCCTGTACCCAGTGCACCCAGTACCCTCTCTCTAAAGGTGACTTAGTTTGGCATTAAATCAGAGCTGGAGGTCAGGACCCAAGCGGCTTTCTATCAGAAACACGAACTCTGTGGGGCTATGGGTTTGGAACACATACTTCAAGAACTGGCAGAAATAGTTCAGCATAAGGGCTCCGATAGCTGTGTGGCATGGAGACAAGGCTGTAGGGTTCACGTGGTTGGCCTAATGGTTATCAGGAGGCCATCCTGGGCTGGCCCTGGCCGTCCGTCTCTTGATGACTTCGGTGAATGGTTCTTTGTTGGCTTCATTTTCTGCTTTCAATAACCAATGATAGTCGTTTTCACACAGGTTTAGGAGCACTAAGGTTTATTGGCTATAGTATACTCGTAGGCACCTCATGGCCCCAGCATGAAAGATTAAGACTCACGTACTGATGTTGTTTGTGTTGTGTCTCATCCCTCCCCTTGTTGTTGGCTGTACTTGAGGCCTTTACTTTCCAGGGCCTAGAGCTTAGAGCCAGTTCTCCTTGGCTCCTAAATGTTGTTCAGTTTCTTTTGTCTTTAGGTGGGTGTGCCAGGGGAGGAAAGAGGCCAAGGAAGGGGAGAGAAATGACTCTTGTTGCTTTTACTCCTAACAGAGACTTTGAAAGTTTCTGTTAGTTTGAAAAATTAGCCTGGCCTATCACTTACCCGTAGTGTTTGATGTAGCAGTCAGTGAGGACATCTCTCTGGATCCCTCTGCCCGGGTTTGATGATGAAAGCTACTTTTGTTCAGTGTGCACAGCAGGGAGGGGGCATGAGTCCACCTCCTGTGGGGAGGGGTTCTGAAGACACACTGACCTCAAGGAGGGCTTGGACTAGAGCCTTTGGGCCTGAGAGTCTTGCTGAAGAACTGAATGTTGGCAGGAGAAGGGTCATGGATCACATGTCAGGTGGCATCTATGTCACAGTGCAGAGGGTCAATTCACACACCCAAGGTCATTGCACCCAGAGTCCAGAGGTGGGCAGAGCTTGCCCAAATGACCTAGGTGCTGTGTTTTGATTTGTACACCTTTGTGCTAGTTGAGGACCTGCAGCAATATGAGAACCTTCCCCTCTCTGCTGTACTTTTTTTTTGGCGGAACCGGGGATTGAACTCAGGCCCTTGCGCTTGCCAGGGAAGCACTTATTCCATTGAGCCATCTCCCTGGCCCCCCTTCCCCTCTCTGGCTGATTCTCCCAGGGCTCACAGCAGAGGCTGAGTAGCACAGGGTTTAAGCAGAAAGTCTAAGGGTATGAGCCTTGCTTGCTCCTGAGCAGAGCTTCTGCTGCTTCCTGTGTATGTTGAGACTGTTCACCTGTGATTCTTTGGGATTGTGCTGGAGAAGCAGAAATGGGAAATCTGAGAAAGATCTAGACCACTCCCTGATTCTGTGAGCTGGGATGAGGGGAGCATTCTGCTTCCATGATCAGTAGCATATCTTCTTACGCCTTTGAGAATCAGCAAAGGGGACAAATGTCCTGGCCTTCCACCCTAAAACAGTGGTGAGGCTTGTTAGGTGTTATGGCTTCCAGGGCCACCAGCTCTTCGTGTGTCCCTAGAGGCAGCGTGTGCAGAGGCCTTAAGCGGTGTGCAAAGCCAGGAAAGGGAAACTGCCTCAGTTAAAAGCTAGGGACCATCCAGAGCAGTATCCTCAAGGGTGGAACTTGGGTGAGGTCAGAGTTGAAGTAGCTACAGCGTGCTGAGTGCAGATATGCCCTACAGCCTCCCAGTGGCCCCTGCTGGCTCAGCTCTCCCCACACGGGCCCAAGTTTGCAGCTGCCAACAGGGACACATATGCTGCCATTATGATTCCTGAAATGCAGAGGACATTTTACTTAATTAGTTGAACACTGTAAATAAAGTACAAAACATTTCACTGGTTGGATGGTGTTAACCATGCTCTCTACACCCCAGTGAGGGGGCCATCCAGGTTACCGTTCTTTGGGCTTGAGCTTGTCCCTCTGGCCCTGATTTCCCAGCCATGGTAGAAACAAGGGCTGTTCTGAGAGTGTGCAGCCCCTGTCGTGCAGTCCAGGCACTACTCCAGGACCTGGCCCATCCTGAGGATTTCACTGTAGCTGCCTGTTATGTCCACATGAAAGCTTGACTTTCACATCCCCTCACTGTCGCCTCCCTGGTACTGTCTGTGCTGAGGCACAAGTCAGCCACAGATGTCCTGGGATGCCTGTGGTCCAGCATCTTGTGCACTGAATCCAGGTTTCCCTGCTTCGCGCTTCCTTGGTTACGCTGCAGTCTCTGGGTCATATTCTGGAGGGAGCAGCTTCCCTCTGGCTCCTGCAGCAGTAGAGGCGGGGCGACTGCATCATGGGGACTGTTGTGGGGAAGTCCACCAGCCCCACAGGTCACCTAGTCTCATCTCCATCTAGAGATCTCTTTCCGCGTGTGGCAGTGCGGTGGCAGTCTGGAGATCATCCCGTGTAGCCGTGTGGGACATGTGTTCCGGAAGCAGCACCCCTACACCTTCCCAGGCGGCAGCGGCACTGTCTTTGCCCGGTAAGTACTGAGAGGCTACAGGGCCACAATCCTGCCAACTGTACCAGGAATGGGTGTCACCCTGAGACAGGCGTCTAATGCCAGGTGTGGTATCATCAGCTGTGGGAAGCAGCAAGTGGCTGGCACATACAGAAGGCCTACTGGGAAAGACACTGCCTCTGTGCCCTCCATGGTGTTTTACAAAAACAGTGCCAGTGGGAGGGTGGGTGTTGCTGGCCAGAGCAGCTGGGATTGGAGGGGTATCGGGGGTAGGAGGAGTGGCCCAGGGGCAGCACCAGGGCATGTGGGGTGGACTAGTCTGTCTTCATATTGCAGTTATAGTTGTGAAAATCTAAAGATGTATGAATGTGCCCCCCTCCAGAAGGTGATATGGGCAAGTGTCTTGAAGAAAACAACTTACTGTGCATTACCATTCAAGGTACAGTTAAGCATATTGTCTGTCTGTTGTGTGCTCCTATAATAGCACCACGGACTAAGTACGCTTGTCACATGGTAGAAGGGCGATAGTGCACCTGGAGGAGCCCCCATTCCACCTGCACAGGGGAGCCCAGCCCTGGTGGCCTGATCACATCTCATAGTGTTGTAGTGACAAATTTCAGGAAATGTTTAGAAGGGGCATTCAAACTACAGGGTATACTGGGACATCACGTCATCTAGATGTGACTTGTAATTGATCGAAGATATATTTTAGGAAACACAATAATGCCAGATGAAGTATTTTTGAAAAAAAAAAAAAAAAACACCATTCTGTCAGACCACATTTTCTCTCAAATGCTAGAGATAAAAGTGTGTGAGTTGGATATTGGGGTCCCCTTTTAATGTACCTTTTCATGAGAGTAGATAGCGGAATACACATCTAAATAAGAGCACTTCAGATACTGTCCTAATCAGTGCTGTGAAGAAGGTAAAATGTGGCAGCATGCCTGAGATAGGCAGAAGGTAAAAACATGACAGTGCGTGAGGTACCTGATGGGAGAGGGTACCCTCGACCTGGGGACCGGCATCCTGAAGGACAGGCTGCTGAGAAGGAACGGATGGGCACGGGTGAGCGCTCTCAGGTCAAAGGGCAGCCAGAGCCTACAGGAGGAGGGCAGTGCTCAGAGTCAGGAAGGCCAGGCAGGCCAGGTCTTGTACCTCCTGGGTGCCAGGGGAAGCCACTGGCCCTGTAAGCAGGGACCTGACTTAGCTTTGGCAAGTTCCTTCTGGCCAAGGGGCAGCGGGTGGCAGAGAGGTGATGTCCCCCACCCCAGTCACTCTGTGGGTACCTAAGCAAGTGTGTACCTATCCTGTACTCTCTCTGAGACAGGCAAGCAGTCCGAGAGTTACAGTGGTGTCCCACTGCTGTGATGACATGGCACTCACTGAAGACAGAAGCCTGGGGTGTTACTAATGTGCATATGCTAAACAGAGACTGAAGTTTTGATACACAGAACCTGTTTCTGGGGCAGTTTAAATAGAAGCCAACACAGTAGACAGTGCTTCTGATCACTTACCTTCCTCAAAACATGTCTTTTTATGAAAATTATCTGTGCTTCATCTTTGCTCTGTTTAAACAGAAATACAACCTTATACAATGAACTGCATAAAATCAAACACTGCTATGTAACTTTCCCTGAGGGAACATAGAATTGTTCCCAAAAAGCTCTAGTGTAGGCATACCAGACACTTCAAGTCAGAGCCACTGATTCTGTCCAGCCAACAAGTGAGGTTTGGAAAACGGTACATTAAAGTCCTCAAGATGGCATCTTCCCACACTGTTGGCAGAAGCACTCTTGGGCTGGGTATGGTGGCGTATGCCTATAAACCTGACTACTTGGGAGGCTGACTCAGGAGGATTTATAAGTTCAAGGCCATCCTGGGCCATGTAGTAGGCCCCTGTCTCACATAGTTTAAGAAAGCTGAGCAAGGCAGGGAAATGGTTCAGTGGAATAAGCACTTTCCTGGCAAGTGCAAGGGCCTGAGTTTAATCCCCAGTTCTGCAAGAAAAAAAGAAAGAAAAGAAAATTGAGCATGTAGCTCAGTGGTAGAACACTCCTGGGCTTAATGCCTAGGAAGAGGCTAGGAAGGGCCCTATGTTCAGAAGACAAGCTTTTGAATTACACGTTACTGCTTGGGCCAACCTCAGCAAGGCTGCCTTCTCTTAGCAGACTTGAAGAGGTTGAGTTTTGTGTGGCTAAGGTCCCTTCTGGCTTCCCTTAATTTCCTGTAATGTGTGACATTGGATGCATGAGTACATCACTCTGTAAATGCTTAAAATCCAGGAAACAAACAGTGTGGACAAAACTGGGCCCTTCTCTCTCTGTGCCCCTGGGTCCCTAGGGTGTGGTTGGTACCAGTGAGTGTCCAAATGGATGGATGAAAGAAAGGAATCCCAAAGTCACCCAGGGTACAAAATACTTGACATCCACAGCTTAAAGGAAGAAAAGTTTATGTTGGCTTACATTTTAAGAAATCTCAGCCCTTGCATAATTGGCAGTATGACAGCAGGGCCTAGGTGGAGGAAAGACCGCTCACAAAGAGGACAGAGAAGAAAAAGCCTCTCCAGGTCATGCCCTGGTGACCTGCCGCTTCCTGCCAGCAGCCTTCACCTCCCAGCAGATGCTCAGCCACAGAGGTTGCCAGTAGATGAACTCACCGATGCACGTAGTGCCCTGTGATCAGTGCAGACGCCCTGCTCTGCACACGTCAGGCTTTGAGGGATGTTCTTAGTCTGAACAGTAACACACCTCAAGGCACGTGTGTGACTCCGCGCGTCTCCCTGTTAGCAGATAGGAAGACTTACACGATGTAAACACTGACTGGAATTTATACTCTTTAAGCTGTGAAGGCTGAAAGGAGCCGGGAGACCTTGAATCAGATTCTTCTGTGTCCTGGTGAGGGTTTCGGTATCAGAGGGCTGGAGTCCCGGCCTGGTTCTAAGCCACTGGGCTAGGGTTTGGGCCAAATTAAGCCAGGAATCAAATAACAAGATCACAAGTCCCACTGTAAGTAGTTGGCAGCTGCCTGAGGAATGGCACCTGGGACCTGTGTTCCCCAGCACTGAAAAACTCATTGTTCTGCAAGAGAAAGCAAAAACCCTGCATCTTATTACCAATGAAGATTGCACCCTGCTCTCATATGTGCTGGATCGGGCTCCCCATCGGCCTCTCTGTCCCCCTCTCTCCTCCCTGCATACACCCTCTGAATCATACTCACCTACCAGCAAGTCCCATGCATCGTGGTTACCACTGTGCACTTCATCCTGTCCCTGGATTGGGCCCTGCAGTTTCTAGTTAATTTTTACCATTATAAATAATGCTGAAGTGGGCCAATTTTCACATACGCATGTCATTGCTGGTTTTTTCCCAAAGGCAAATTGCCAGCAGCAGGATGCTGATGAGCAGTGGGCAGCTCCAGCATTGCTTTGTCTGTCTCTTAATGGTGCTCTTTGCTGCAGCCCATGTCCCCTTGGTGCAGAGCATATGGATAGGCACGTCATTCTGTGTGGAAGAGGCCACACCTGCAAGTTGTTCTCATAATCATAGCTCAGGAACTTGAAGGACTTAGCATTTAGGAAACCTTTCTGGTAGAGAAAAGGAATGATTTTAAAGGTGGCATTGCCTCTGAGCTGTATTTGCTGTGAAAGAACAGGATGCAAATCTCTAGTGCCCAGTGAGGGATGCTGTATCCTGGAGTGGAGTCATGGCCTGGGGAGCTCCTTTTCTCTTCTCAAGTCTGTGGGAAAGGAAGGGGCTCCAGATGAAGTGAACCTGGCCTGTGGTACTCAGGCCCAAGTCACCAGGCTATGGACACAGCTGCCTCCAGGCTGTGCTCTCTGCCCTGCACCCATGAGCACGCCACACACCACTCCACATTGACCGCTGTCCCCCTCAGGGTGTGGCCCAGTGCTTCATAGCTCCCCTGCACTGTCATTCTAGCTCACCTTCTGGTGTCTGATCTTGTGACACATCAGAGCAGCTAGACCTGCTGGATGGCCGCCTGTCTTCCTGGACTGCCCTCCAGCAGGCAAGCACAGCTAGAGGGAAGGTGCTTCCAAAGGAGAGGATCACACCTTAGGAGCATTTGTTCTGTTCCTAGCAATACTCGCCGGGCAGCAGAGGTCTGGATGGATGAATATAAGAACTTCTATTATGCAGCAGTGCCTTCTGCCAGAAATGTTCCATATGGGAAGTAAGTGTGTTCAGCCTTCTCTTCATGTTGCCTGGAAAGCCCGGGAGGAGGGGTGCTCCCAGGTGACAGCAGGACCTTTTGCTTGGGGCTGGGTGTGGGTGGCAGGGTGGCGCTCAGCAAGGCCCGCATAGATTGAGCCACACCCCTGCCGAGCCTGCTGCTATGGCAGATGTTCACAGCGGATGTGTTCCCTCTTCCCAGCATTCAGAGCAGACTGGAGCTCAGGAAGCGGCTTGGCTGCCGGCCCTTCCAGTGGTACCTGGAGAACGTCTACCCAGAGTTGAGGTGAGTCCCAGGACCTGCAGCTTTGTCTGGAAGGCTTGCAGGTTTCACCATGGCTACCAAGGAGGGTGGGTCTTGCCCCCACTTCTGTCCCCAGGACTCCTAAGCACAGGTCCTGATCAAGGCCTCCCTTGAAGCTCCCGTGAGATGGCTCCCCCTGCACAGACCTGAGAGCTGTCACAATACAGCACTTTGCTTTGCCTTATACCCCTCTGGTAGAAGAGCCCAGTGTCTGAGTGAGTGGTCCTTGATCTCACCTCCCTCCTGGCTGCTTCCGCTCACCTGTGACTGTGAAGAGGCAGAGGGCCTTACTGGCTGGGATTGCTGGGGGAGGAAGTAGGTGTGGGGTATTGCCGCTGGGGCCTTCTTCCTGCAGGCCACTTTTGCCATGTGATGCACTGGGGCCCCCACCCCACCAGGGTCCATGCAGAAGTGTCGTTTGAACCTCATGTGTCCACCTCACCTCCCAGCCAAGCTGTTTCAGGCCCTGTGTCCTGAGGGGCTCTGAGAACACTGCAGGAGACCAGGGCTTGCTCAGCCCCATCCTGTCAAGGGGCTGTCAGACAGGTTGCACCTCTGGGCTATTTTATCCAGCTGTCCCAGAGCATTTTACAGCAGTCTGCACCTCTCTGCACAGACTGGGAACATGAGCACAGCCACCACCCTTCTGCTGACAGCTCCCTTAGAGCCTCGTCATGGGGGTGTATGTGCGAGTCAGTGATGAGGCTTCACTGTGTCTGCTGGCCATGGCATGGCTCTTCAGTGCTGTCTCCTCCGCTTTTAAGGTGGTAGAACAGACAGCAGGTAGCCTGATCCCCTCCATCAAGGACACCTTCCCTGGGGTTAGGCACAGTGGTGGCCATCAGGGTAGACCCAGTTATCATCTGTCCTGCAGTGGAGGGGCCTCAGGCAGTGTTTTCAGTCCCACAGTGGCAAAAGCTTTTTTGCTGTCACACTTCCTCTGGCTTGGCAGATAGAAGTATCAGACAGAACGATGATATAGCTTTTTGTGGAGGTCACCCACCATTTGGGGTGGCACTGGCCTGAGTCCTCTCACAACCACTCCCTGGACCCCTGGCCCAACTCTTTTCCTTTTTTTTTTTTTTTTTTTTTTTTTTTGTCTCTTTTGAGACAGGGTCTCACTATGCAGTTCAGGCTGTCCTTAAGCTCACTTTGTAGCTCAGGCTGGTCTTGAACTCACAACAATCCTCCTGCCTCAGCCTCCCGAGTGCTAGGATTACAGGCATGTGCCACCATGCCCGGCTCTTGGCCCAACTCTTCACATCCCCCTTGGACCCTAGCCCTGCTGGCAGATGAGGGAGGCACCAGCACTTGTGTCTGTGATAGTCGCTACCATTTGGCAAGAGCTCCCTGTGAACAGGCGTAGGGTGAGGGCTTCTCCTTAGGTGTTTACCGACCAGCCTGCTCAGTGGGTTTCAGATGGGAGAGCATACTAAGGTTCAGAGTGATCTTCACCTAAGCAGCTACACAGCCCTCACTGTCCTAGAGCATGTGGCTCTGTGTGTCGTGGGCCACCTGCAGGTACATTCATGCAAAGCCCAAGGGACACATGTCCTTGCAATAGGTGAGGGGCCTGTGTAGCACCATATTTACTGGTGTGCTAAGGGGCCAGCCAGCACTCATGTCAGGAGCCATTTCTTTCCAGAGAACCTCCCCTGGCACAGAAACCACAAGAGAACTCTTGCTCATATCTTAAAGTGTTAGGAGCACAGAGGCTAAAGGCCTACCATACTGGGACATGGGGCCTAGTGGCCCATTTTCTCTTGTTCCCACTACCATGATGAGGTCACTGAGTAGGAGCTCCAGGAGTTAACAAGTGGTCTCAACTGCCTTTCAGGGTTCCTGACCATCAAGACATTGCTTTTGGGGCCTTGCAGCAAGGGACCAACTGCCTTGATACACTGGGACACTTTGCTGATGGTGTTGTTGGGATTTACGAGTGTCACAATGCTGGGGGAAACCAGGTAGGTATGTGGGTGGGTGTGCACCTGCAGACCTAGAGGTGCAAGGCAGGTTCTAGGGACACAGCTGTGACTGTAGCTTTCTTCCTGCAAAGAGGGTCTGACCCCTGGTAGTCATAGCCTCTGTGGAACCTCAGGGTCAACTGGGACTCTGTGGACTGGACTGACTCAGTGACCCGGTCCTTAGCCTCAGGCTGGGCTCTGTGCAATGGTCAGGGGCAGTCTGTGTAGGGCTGGTGACCGCCATGCTTTTCTCTCTGCTGGCTTTGACCACTCTGCTGTGTGCTCATGCCTGCAAAGCACCCATTCTGCATTTGCAGCCAGGTCTGTACTTGAATGCTATGTAGACACCTGTGTTGCAGTGTAGGAGGTGCTGCTGTAGCTGTTGTCTCCATTAGATGATGATAGCTTAAGCGATAAGAGCCATTGATTGTCTCATTTTTACACATGCCTCTCCCCTCACTGGAGAGGGAGATGTGAGCCCTTCTGGGGCTCAGTGTGGCCTTCCGGAGGCTGGGAACATAGGCTCCTTTGCCCAGAAAGCAGTGACGAGCACTCTGACTCCCTGTCTGAAACCTTGCCTGACTCCTCAGGTCTATAGCAATAGAACAGAGCAGCTCACCTGAGCATGGGTCCAGCTGTGTTGATCTCAGACCCTGCTCTCAATAGAACGAACACTGTGTGACTAGCTGACACCAGCCCTCCCAGTGCTGGGGGTCACGGTCTCCAGGTGCTCCTGCCGCCTCGCACACATTGGAGCCATTTCCAGGGCCTGTGCGCAGCGGCCTGCGTGCACTGAGTGACACAAGGGGTGGGTCTGTGGGGCTCAGCTGGACCCATCCTGGCCCCTAGTGCAGGTGTCAGGCCCTCGGCTTCTTCCCCGCACATGTGCACTATCACCAGGCCATCTCACTTGGATTCCCAGGGGACGGGCTCCAGGTGCTTTGGCTGTGGCTCGGTTCACATTTCTTCTGTGTGGCCCTGTGGCGTGTGAGTCATCTGTATTCTCTTAGGAGTGTCCTGGAGGAAGAAGTTGCTGTGCCCCTTGGCATCCCTGTGCCTGGGCACTGTGGTCTTTGCTGACTGCTCCTAGGGGCCTGGAGGCCGCCACAGTCTCACATGATGGGTGGTGACAGCAGGCCCCAGCAGGGCGTGTGGTTCTTGTTCTGGTATAAGTTTGCCTGGCTCTGTTCACTCTATGGGAAGCATCAGTTTATTTGGGCCTCAGCATTAGCATGGGGCTAAGCACAAGGACACTAAGCACAAGGACAGGTGTGTAGCCGTTGCCAGCCTGTGCTGCCAGATTCAGACTCTTCCCTGTTCCTGTTGGCTTTGCTTCTTCCCTGGTGCTGAGTTCCACGGTGGCATTGGCTGAGTATTCACCATCAAAGGTCAGGCCTCCTGTCAGGAGCTCTGTGGGGTGAGGCAGACCTACCCTGCAAAGCACAGAGGGGAGAGTCTGGGCTAGCGTCGCAGCCCCCGTCTGCTGGAGCTTTGCAGTGGACTCTGGCATGTGTGGGCCACACCTTTTGCCCCAGCTGCTCATACAGAGTCCTGCAGTGGCTGCCGGTCATCAGCAGGCGGAGGTATTGTTTGCATTTCTTCGCCCATGCCTATCCCTTGCCTGCCCACTCTCAGGCATGGCTCTGGCTCCAGGACTTTATTTCTAATTGCCCCCTCAGAGTCAAGGGTGCACTGGCTTGGACAGTGAACCACTGTTACCCTATTCACAGGTGCAGGAGGCCACTGGTGACATGCTGCTGTCAGGCATCTTTTTGTGGACAGACTGTGGGAAGCCACCAGAGCAGCTGACCCCAAATGTGGACTCTGGAGCACAAGTAATAGCCAGTGTCCAGAGCTTAGCTGACAGGTGGCATCACATGTGTGCCAGGGCATCCCTGGGGACAGTCCAGTAGGACCCTCAAAGGATGCCCTCCTCACTGGCCCTCTGCTTCCTCCCTGCTGCACTGTGGGTGTTGCCTTTCACTGGCTCCTTTCTCCTCACCTCAGCAGGGGTACGCTGAGACCTGCCCATCACCCAGGGTGTTGTGCCCTGCTGTGCGGTCTCAATGCCACACACACAGGAATCTCCTAGAGAACTTTGTCCAGCACTGATCCCAGTGGCCCACTCGCCTGGGGATGCCTAGCACATGGCCCACCTGTGTCACAGAGCCTGGCCTCAGGCACTGGCTAGCAGATGGTGTGCTCCACAGGGAATGTTCTGATCTGCAGTAACTCCTGCACCACCCGCTGGCCACATGTGCACACAGGCACATGTAACTAGTGTAAGCTAGGCTTTCCCTTTATTTAATGTATTTAGTACAGGGTCTCACTACACAGGTCGGACTTATAATGGTCCTCCTGTTTTCAGCCTCCCAAGTGCTAGGATTACTTAATCTTATGGATTTAAGTGTAAACAGCCACACCTCAGCCCTGATGTGTTGTGCACAGAAGAGAAGGTTTCAGTGCTTTCCTGCTCACTTTTCTTGTCTGTAAACTGAGACTATCAGAGCTCTGCACAGGGCCTTCTCATCAAATGCCTAAAGCAGAGCCTGGCACAGAGCCAGTGCCAGGCGCCGCCTGCTGTGTCGTGTACAGACTGCTGCTGCCTGCCTGCAGGGCTTGGGAGTGTCGGCAGGACAGCATGGCCCTCAGCCGTGAGGCTCATGCCAGCTTACTTAAATCTGTACCAAGTCCAGTATAATTTTTGAAATTCAGTCTAGATTCATAAATCTGTTTCCTGATCATCCCTGCTTGAGAGAGAGATGCCAAAGCAGCATGGGTGGAGGGCTGACCAGCTGCCCACCTCATAGACCACAAAGCTGCTGCCATGCTTTCTGCAGCTTGCATGCCAGTGTAGAAGAGCAACCTGGCACTCTAACCCACATTTGGGACAGAAATACCAGATGATGTCACTTTTAATCCCTGCACATAGGAGGCTGAAGCAGGAGGATTTCTGTGAGTTTGAGGCCAGCCTGGGCTACATAATATGTTCAAGCCCAGCCTGAACTGCATAGTAAAACCCTGTCTCAACAACAACAACAAAAAAATGTACATATGATCCAATACCTAACGCTGTTAATCTCAGTTACTGCATTTTGCTACTTTATGCTCTTGTTGGCCAATTGAATATTTAGAGTTGTACATCAAAGGAAACATCTCTTCTGTAGGTTTGTCTCAGGCTGAAAGTAATTCAGTAGTTCTGATTAGTGTAAGGTTCTGGGTCTCATTCCAGCATCACTCATTTCTCTGTGAGACCCTCACCAACTCTACCTGTTACACCCGCGTGACGTGTTCTACCCGGGGTTCTGTGTTCTAGGAATGGGCCTTGACGAAGGAGAAGTCAGTGAAGCACATGGACTTGTGCCTTACGGTGGTGGACCGGGCGCCTGGTGCCCTTGTCAAGCTGCAGGGCTGCCGGGAGAATGACAGCAGACAGGTGGGTGTGCTAGCCACTGCGTGGTGGCTGTGTGTCCAGCCCTGTGTTCTGCCTGAGCTGGAAGACTGGCATTATTGTCACATTCTCTTCCCCTTGCCAGATAGCATTTGAAAGAGGAATTCCATGTTTGTTTGTTCACATATTTTCCAGCTCAAATTTACAGAAATTTTTAATAATTAAAGTTCAAGTGGATGTGATTTCATACACATCCACACTTGCACCCAAGTGTGTCAAGATAGTGTATACTTGTGGTTCTGCTTAGCATGCCGTGAAAGCAGTCCACACCCACTAGAGACCGTGCTTGAATTTAGTCTTTTCCAGGCTAGTGATACATGCTATGATCTTCTCTCAAGGGCTTCAGCAGGGGCAGCCCCATGTCCTGGTCAGCCCTGACCACAGTGAGAGTGAGCCAGACCCTTGCCATGCGCTGTGTGCTAAGCTGAGACACCCAGTAGGTTGGGTGTCTGAAATGTTTTCCTATCACTATTTCCGGCTTATGGATTCCTTGGGACGCAGCTTTGCTGTAGGTTAGCAGTGTCTTGTGTTGCCTTTTTTTTTTTTTTCTTTATCAGTTCAGAGAGTGCTGTACACCCCAGAAGATGGTTTTATCTCTTATGCCCACCATGAGAACTCGGAGGCATCCTCCTTCCGGGAACCCCGGGCAACAACATCAGGAGTAGAAAAGCAAGCACAAAGAGACAGTCCTGCATGCCCTGTGCAGAGTGCTGGCCCATCTTCCTGTGGTCCCTTCTCATGAGATAGCTGACATGAGAGAGACTGAGGCACAGAACCTACCACAGCTGAAAGCCAGCAGGTTGCTAGCCCAACACACATTCCACAGAACAGGAAGCCATATGGCTGGGAGAGTTGAGACCAGGATCAGGCTCTGTGTAGAGCCCAGTGGTCAGTGAAGCTCCTGCAAAGGGCCCTCTTCTCCCATCATCTCTGAATCCCTGTGCCCATCTTGGGTGCCCTGTCCTTCTGCACAGCCCAGCTAGCTTGGCAGTGGGGATCCAGTGCCTGCCTTCTGCTCGCCAACTAAATAGTTGCCTGCATTGATGCAGTTTCTTGGCTTGGACGATGTCCCAGAGGCATGGCTGGTAGATGAAATAGCCATCATCCCCTGCACCCAGACCCCCCAGAACCAGCCAGGCCAGCATCAGTGGTGCCAAGTGGTCCATCTCACCTTGAACCCAATGGGCAGAAATGTCTTTGATATAAAGTAGTGATGCCTTCAGCATGACTTGGGTAGTTGATAGGAATTTCGGCTTTAGTTTGAGCTCTTGGGAGCTGTAACTAGACCCTTGAAAACATTGTGAGATGGGAATAGTGCACAATTTGCCTTCCTATATAGGATGTGGGTCACAGGATCTCTTGGATTGTACCCTAAGCTCCAGAATTACGACTTGGGAGGGCCTGTTCACATTACCCCACATCAGATCTGATAGAGCCACCTTCCAGGACAGAGCTGGGTTTCTTAAAGGTCCTCTGCTCAGCTCATGCCTTGAAGACAGAGGTCAGAAACAGTTTCTATTCCTCTGGATTCTTTGTTGACCTGCTCAGAGGACTTGGCAGCCTTATTGTACCAAACTAGGGAATCAGGAGCTGGTGGGACTGAGGAAAGGGTGGGCATGTGCCTGGAACTCTAGGGAAACAGGTGGGAGAAAACAAGCAGAAGTCAGGAAGGTATTCTCTCACACCTGGGGCCTCACCTACCACCCGACCCCTCGATCCTTTGCCTCCAGCAAGCATTGGCTGAGCGCTTCTCTTGGAGTGCAGCCTCCACCCCAGGGATGTTGAGTTTCCAGGCATGTCTGTGCCTTCATATTGTGTGTAGGTTTGCAGAGTCAGAGAAGAAAGGAGGCGAGAATGAGGAAATTAAATTCTACAGTGTCAGTAGGATTTGCCTAAATACTTACACAGAGGAGCTTCGGTGCAGACAGCGTAAAAAATTAATTAGAACCACAATCTCTGGTAATGAAGGAAGAGCTTTGAGGAGAAAAAAAATATGTTTTTAGTTTGTTTCATTTTTGGTTTTTTTGAGACAGGATTTTACTATGTAGTTCAGGCTGGCCCTGAACTCACTTTGTGGGCCAAGCTGGCCTTGAACCTTGCAGTGATCCTCCTGCCCAGCCTCCCGAGTGCTGGGAGGAGAGGCATGTGCCACCATACCAGGCAAAAAATGTCTTAAGAATGAACATTAGAGATTTTAAAATGGGGATATTTGCATCCCTTACTAAACATGGGCAAGGGAACCTTAGATTTCTGTGAGTAGTCTGTGATGGGCTTCATTTACTCTGTGGCTGGTTCGTGGCCAGATGTGAGTGTGAGGGGCACTGTGTTTATGTCCTGTGCCTGCCAGTGGTGTGTTCAGCACTGGGCTCACTCGGTTCTGCCATGCAGGTGCTGGGGCCTCTTGGAAGGAAGAAGTAGTTCGTCAAGGTGCAGTTGCATGTGGTGGAGGGGTCAGGCAACATAGGATTTAACCCTTTCCACAGGGCAGCCTTTTCCCACGGCATCTTTCTCCTATTGGGGACCTGACTCCACTCCTGGCTCTGCAGGGCTCAAAGCCCCATATGGATACTCGGAGGTGCTAAGAGGCCATCAGGCAGGTGGCTTCCTAAGCTTGGGCTTCCCAGAGACCCTGACAGGGGTGAGACATTACTACGTCAGCCACCCATGTGCAGGCTCCTATGCCTGAGGGTTCATGTTAATAGCCTAATAACCAACAAAGGTGCCCAGATATGGGGCCCATTGAGAAGGGATGAGGGCTTTGAGCTTTACACCCAGAGAACCAGGATTTCCCTTCCACCCTCAGCACGCTAGGGCCAATTTGCTGTAGCTCTTGCTGGCCCTCGTCCTTGATGGTCAGAGGCTGAGAGAGGAGGAGCTGTTCTTTTTGAGTGGAGCCAGGGACCCACTAGGGCCTGGCCCGGCCCACACCCTGTCCCTAAGCCATGCTCTTGTGTTTTGCAGAAATGGGAGCAGATTGAGAGCAACTCCAAGCTGCGGCATGTGGGTAGCAACTTATGCCTGGACAGCCGGACGGCCAAGAGTGGGGGCCTGAGCGTGGAGGTATGCGGCCCCGCCCTCTCACAGCAGTGGAAGTTCTCGCTCAACCTGCAGCAGTAGCAGCCTGGAGCCCACACCTGCTGCCGAATCACTGGCCAAGCTGGTGATCGCTTTGTCGATTATGTTTCTTAAACTTTCTGCGAAACTATATACCTCAGTATTCCATCATGGTCTGAAAGCCGGAGAGCTCCAGCAAGGCGCAGCTGTGCTGACAGACACAGTGGCAGCTGGAAAGAGCCGCTCTGCTGGGGCCCAGCCGGCCCCTCCGTGGCTGCCCTCCTCCTCTCGCTCAGCAGCCAGGAGCCACGCGGCTGAGGCATGTGGCTGAGAAGCAGCTCTGTGGGCATGGTGGCAGAGGGAGGAGGGTGCAAGAACTCTCAGCACCACCATCTGATCCCATCAGAACCCCACGTGGGTCCCACAACACGGCTCACGTCGTTGCAGGTCCCGTCGCCCCCTCTCTCACTGATGTGCTTGGTGTATTTGAACGTGACTTTTCTATGGTGGGACACTAAATATAAATATATATAAAAGAGAACGGATGGTCAGTCCCCACAGTCCATAGGTCGCTTCTCCCTGTGGCACAGAGCGTGCTGGGGGAGGGGCCACCTCTCCTTTGTACCCTGGCCGCCTCATACCCAGGAGGCGCTGCTGTGGCCACCAGAGGCCTCCCAGACCACGGGCACCTCTGTGTGGCCTCCACGTGGGAGTCAGCTGTGTGGGAAAATCCACTTGTGTCTCTTGGTGTCCATATACCCAGATAGGTTCCTTATTTTGGCAAGTATTGCTTTGTGATTTTTTTTTAATTATTTTTTTTTCTTTAGGGGAAAAATTCTCCAATCCCACAGCTCTTAATGTGAGTTGGGAATATCCCCACTGCCCTCTGACAGGGCAGGTCAGTGACCTTTGACAGCTGTCACATGCTAGTGTTGAGCTTGTGGGAGTCTGAGATGCTGTGCACAGGCCTTCAGAACTGACGCCTACAGGCCTGGTGCTGGACATGCACCCTGACCTGCACATTTAGCTGGTGCCCTGTTACCCAGTGTCCCTACATGAGGCTGCCTGGAGGCCTGGGGAAGAGTTGGGAGGAGTCAGAGCTATACAGGACCACGACCATGTGAGTTAGACACACATCCTGAGTGAGCTTCAGGTGGAGCAGAGTTGGCTTCAGCAGTGGGAAGAGACACCCGGCACCAGCCTCTGTACAGGCATGTCTCTGCAGGGCCCCTGCCATGACAGAGCTCGGCCCGTCACACCACACTCTCCACCCATGAGGACGTCCAGTCCTAGGCTGGTTGGACTCAAGGTACCTGTGAGCTGTGGAGGCCATGGACGTACAGGCAGCGGGGAGTCACTGATGCATACTTTCCTGCTGGTCTCCCTCCACTGCTGCCCTACATGGAAATAGCGGACTGTGGGCCTGCCCTGTGTCTCATTTGCTGCCCCAGCCAGGCAACGAGATGCAGCTTAGAGACAGGTCATACCGGCTGTCTTCCAGGGTAGGCCCCCAAGGAGATCTCTTGTGGGTGCAGGAGGAAGCTCATGCCACAGAGCAGGGCGGGGTGGGGTCTGTGCCACTCATCTAGCACTTGGGCCCTGGTCACACCCGGTCACCTTTGAGCTGCTTTGTCAGAACACCCATGGGAGGCAGATGGGGCTGGTTTCTGGTGGTGCTTGTTCAGCTCTCACCTGTGCCCCTGCTGTGTTGTCTGGCCACTTGGGGGCACCCTGTGGGTGGCCCCAGCCGAGGCCTCTGGGCCAGTCCCCAAGATGAGCCCTGTTTACAGGACACAGCGTGCCAAAGTGACTTACTGTGCTCATGTTATTTTGTAGTCCTTGGGACTGTCCCACCCACCCACTCCTGTTTTTAAAAACAAACTTTCCAAGATCTGTCCGAGCACAGCACGCAGACAGTCATCCTCTGTGGTCCTTGTCTCCTTCAAAGCTGAAATGATGGTATCTGTGGGTGTGTTTTGCAAACTTAAAATATAGTTTGGTAATTTTTTTCCAGTTGATTTTTAAAAAGAACTGCTGTACAGAGCTTGTACTTTGTCCATTTTATAGATGGAAACCATCCTTGAAATTGTTTAACTTAAATAAAGAAAAAGATGCTTTATAGATAGCGCCGTCTGGTGGTGGCTATAGCCTCTGGGTCTTTCTAGTTTGAGTGGCTAATCTGAGCTGGGTGTCCATCCTGTCCTCTAGGGCCTGCACAGTTAATGTTTCTCCTCATGCTGTAAAGACACATTTGCCTGTTCCTGCCAGCCCTTCTGTCATTTGTCCCTATCTGTAACGATCACTGCTGTCTATGAAGTGGCCATGATGTTCTGGGCGCCCAGCCAAACCCTTAAAGGCATTCACATTTTACAGCTGCTGGGGAACCTGGTGACAGGAGTAGCACCTGCTTGGGTAACAGTTCATAAAGCTCTGTGTATTCAGACTGAGACACTCCACTCGGGAGCCAGTGCATTTGCATGTTGGTTTGGGGCTTGCACCTGGCACTCACCAGGTGTCTGGGGCAAGCTGAGCAAGGCACCTGAGATGCTGATGTGTGACCAGCCCCCGTGTGCTGAAAGTACTGGCCTCTCGCCCCGCAGTCTGGATGGACATTGTGCCCTCTCCATTATTTTTTTTTATTTTTATTTTTTTTATTTTTGGCAGAACCAGGGAAGTACTTATTCCCCTGAGCCATCTCCCTAGGCCTTGTTTGTTTGGTTTTTTTTTTTTAATTTTTTATTTTTTGGCGGAACCGGGGATTGAATTCGGTCCCTTGCCTTCTCCATTATTGAGATGGCCAGGATGTGGCTTTGCTGCCATCTGAGGACAAGAGCTCTTCCGTGGTGTGGCAGTTCCGTGTGCTCAGGCCTGGCAGGGACCATGGGCCTCCTGCTGACAACATGGAGAGGCCAGCCTGCTCTAGCGCTGCTGTTGGGAACTGTTGTCTACAGAGGCCCAAAGAGGGTTGAGGACTGGGCTACACTGCCACCATCCAGGTCTCCAGCTTACAGATGGCCTGTCACATCCTACCATGTCATGTGGTTAGGTAGGCAGAGTCTGTCTGTACCTTTGAGTACCTACACAAGTGACTTTGTCTCCCCCTGCTGTGACTTCAGAGGGAAAGGGTTAGGGACAAAGAGCACAAGAGAGGAGTATCTTCAGGGTGGCCCAGGGCTTAGACTGGTGCTAAGCTGATTCTGAGGGCCAAGTAGGAACAGATCTTCCTTGAGCCTGGGCTGTGTTGAGTCAGATGGGTTCCTGATAGGTGTTTCTTTTGAAGTAATCACTGCGGTTTGTCCTCACGCCGACCCTTCTCGGCTCAGGGACTGGGCTTTGGCCATCTCTCCAGCCAGGATCCATCTGGGAACAAATGGGCATTGAGGAAGGCTCCAGAGCGGAGAGGTGAGCCCTTCCAAGAGACCTCTCAGCCAATGAGGCAGAAGCATGTGTGTTCACAAAACTGCCTCAGGGTGTACTAGGCCTGGATTCTGGAGAGGCTGCAGTGGGAGGGAGCTGTGTACAGGGGCAGATCAGTGCCTAGCGCACACGGTCCCACATGAGCAAGTGGGAAGTTCAAGGGGTGGAGGGCGACAGTCCACCCAGTGACCCTGGCTGGCACGGGTCAGCGCTGCACAGGTGCCCATCTCCAGTCCTTACGGTCTATGCAGATGTGACCCCCTACTTCCCTTCTGGGGAAGCTGGGCTCCAGTGCTGATTGACCAGTTCATTCACAAACACTGGTCCGACTCCAGAATAGTAGGGGACAAGGAACAGAAAGGAAGCCAGCCCTGGAGAAAAGCAAGCCAGGAGGGGCAGGGGGATGTCCCAGGGCAGACAAGGTTTCCACTGAGTTCTGCCATTCACATCCTGCCTCTCTGTGAAACCATGGCTGCGCCTGTCTGACAGAAGCCTCAGTTCTTACTGGTGTTAGTGTTCCAGGTGAAGAAGCAGAGCAGCTCCCCCCTGGCCGGCCTGAGGCTGCCACGTAGACTGTCCCAAGGAAGAGAATGAACCTGGGCCCCCAGAGGGTGCCATGAGGGGTGGGGCTCAGAGCCGGTCCCCTGCCGTTTACCGTATGCTTCTAGCTTCTAGGCTGGACTGCAAGGCAGGGGTGGGAACCAGAGCCAACATGAAGACTGCCAGGCAGGATCAGCAAGAGGCAGTGCGAAGTAGGCCAGGCTGCCCAGGCCCCAGTGGAGGGAGATCACGGGGGACGCATGCCTAGAGGCCGAAGCAACGAACTCATGAGGAACTGGCACTACAGCAGGTGAGGAGGGAGCGTGGCTAGATGGGCAGGACCTGGGAGGTTGCTGCTGGGCTGGATGGAGGGGAAGTGTGAGTGCCCCCTTCCCCTGCCCCCACGTGGGGTTTGGAGACTGTCAGTGCTCTGGGTGTCCAAGGAGCCAACAGCTGAGCAAGAGTAGAGCTGTGGGCTTTGGCTAGTGCTTCACAGGCCCGGACAGTGCTAAGCACAAGCGCTGTGTGCCTGTGTCACATTTGGTCACAGGAGGGTCATGGAACAGTCATGTGGAGCTGCATTTTGAATGTGCTCACAGTCGTTTGATGACAAGATTTGCCTGTGTCACTGTGGTCAGAAAGTCATCTGAGCCCATTTCAGGGACTTTAGGATGTTAACTTTTAAGTCACTTTCATTATCTAGAACTTGGGATTCAAAGGGTGCTGTACCCAGTGTCCACACTGGTCTTGGGCCAGATCAGTCTTGTAGGCGAGGAGGTTCTCTGAGACTAGGGGCCTCCAGAGGGCAGCAGCAAGCAGCTACAGGCTATAGAGAAGCTCAGGGCCAAACGGGAGGACGCTGATCCCAGACTCCAGCTGTACTGGCTCCCTTTACTGGGGACTCAGAGTTGCCCCTCATCCCAGGGGCAGGTTGTGCAAGCAGGAGATATATATTGGAGTGGGGGACACATTGCCTCTGTCTTCATAGGCCCACTTCACACGTGTGTGAGCTCTTCCAAGGTGCCATTGTGGCAAAGCCAGGATCAAGGCTACTTAAAGCTGGCTCTGCACAGGGGATGACACAGCACCACCCAGAACTGGTGGCCTGAAGGGTGTGGGATATGCCTGAGCTGCCCTCTTCTCTTGGTTGTTTTTGCTCCTGCTGCTCTGAGTGAGCAGGGAAGACCAGGCAGCCTCCTGCTGGGCCTCTCTTGACTGAACCAAAGAGCAAGCTTGGGGCTGCCATGCTGTACTCTGCTTCCCTCTGCTGGACATTCTGGGAATAGCCCTGTCTCCTCAAAAGGGGCAGTCTAGAAAGATGAGTCAGGGAAGTTTCTCAGACCGTGCATGACTGGCTGTCAGTGGAGAGATTCAAACCTCTCATATTTGGGAGATGACTGGATCAAGGTAAGACTGGGTTGTTATATTTTTTGTCCTAATTCTGTCTTCCCCCTTTCCTAGGACACCAGGGAAGCACTCCTAGATGCTTGAATGTCCCACGGGGCCATCTCTGTGCAGTTACCCTTTCAAACCTCAGTTTGGCATTGGGCCGACCTCTGCCAAGTCTAGTATTCTGCCATGTTACTTGGAAACGTGGACAAAAGCACTGCTGCACACGCTGGGCTGCCAGGCTGTCACCCACCCCAGGACAGGCCTCGCTTGTCTCTGCCAGTGTCCAGGGTGGGGTGAGGTTGAGGAGGACAGAGCCAGTGCAAAGCCATAGCCCAGGGAGCCTGTGTCACCTACTTCGGCACCCCCAGGTTCAGGCATGGCCCTTTCAAGCAGCAACCTTTGTGAGGGTGCAGACCGGTGGTCTTGCCCTAGAGTTTGAGGGCACACTTGGGCTCCTCCCAGGAGACGGCCCTATGTGGTTTTAGGTTCATACCCATGTGGTCTGTGGTCCAAGCCACATTCCCACTGTGATTCATGCTCCCATCTCCAGCTCCAGTGAGGGGGGTGGCTCTTCCAGCAGGGCTTTTACTATTACTGCCCTGGCCCACTGGGAAGCTTTCGTGCCTCCATGGCTCAGCATCCGTGGTGGCTGAAGCTCACCTTGCTCAGCCCACAGGCCTGGAGCTTAGTATCAGAGCTCAGTAAAGGCTTTTAAATGACTTCTGTCTGCTGACCATGTGTGGTCCTCTTCAGACCAGAACACAGCTTGATTTTCCTTTGGGAAATCCCAAGGAATCCTGTGTCCCCTGATGGTATCTGCTAAAGAGGAATCACCACTGTGAGACATTAAGAGAAGGGAAATTTGATACAGTACATTACTGAGAGGCAGAGCCTCAGTGAGGTGATTGGTTAGTCATTGGGACAGAGCCCCAGAGGGTGAATCCTGGCACCTTTATAAGAGAAACTAGAAGACACAGATGCACATGCTATCTCTCGTTCTGTGACATCTTGCGTTGCTTCAGTACCAGCTGCAACCTCTTGTCTTTATAAAGGTGCTCAACCTCAAGGATGTTACTATAGTGAAAAAAGGTGTAGACTAAAACAGCCTGTGGAGGCCCACACCAGTGGGAGGTAGCATCAGAATTCAGTAAATGCGCCTCAAAAGGCAGGAACTCACAGTAAATGGACCAGTTATGCTGTTCATTTATGAGCCTCTTGGCCCCTGTTGAAATCTGTCCTCTTTCCGGGTGTCTCTGCCTGCAGGAAGTCTTTTATAGAAAAGGGTCCATTCCCACCCTTAGGGTGTGGAAGGGGAGTTCCTTGAGGACCTGCAGCCCGGTAACAGCTGCTACGGAGGACATGGAGGGGCAGGCAAGGGCCAGGTGGAGGCTGCCCCGTATGGACAGTCTGAGGGACCCTGATGTTCCTGGGCCTCCGTGGCATGGGGTGAGGAAGGTGGGGAGAAGACAGCTGCAGAGAGGATGGGTGAGAAAGACACTCATTTTATCAAAAAGCGTTACACCTGGGATGAATGTAAGGTTAACTCTACTTGAAAGATCTGGAGAGTGGAAGTTGGTAATCACTGAGATTACTTCTAGGGTGTTTGAAAATTCTGGCTTGCAGAAGAACTTCAAACATGAGCATTGTGTGCTAGGAAAACTGTTGTACCTTCTCTGTGAAGTTGAAAAGCACCTGCTTCTCACAAGCCTTTTTCCTCCTGAATGAAGCATACAGCACTACAGGGAGGCCGGGGTGCTGGCTCCTCTGGCTCCGGGCACGATCATCTGGGCTCCACAGTCTTCTAGGAAGCAGGAGGGCGCATGCAGGGCAGCCCTAGGCAGCAGTCACGGGGCCTCGCACGAGAAGTGCGGCCTCGGAGCAGGAAGATGGAGCCAGCCGGGCTGCGCCAGAGGCAGGGCTGAGGCCACGCGGCTGCAGGCGGGCTAGCCCCGGGGCCCAGGGCACTTTCCTTGCCCTCCGCCAGTGTGATTGGTCTGGCCAGTGTGATAGCTCTGCTGAAGAAGTGACCACATGACAAGCTACCTGAACTATATCATAATCAGCGTGTTGGGGGCACATACTGTAGGATGCAGAACCCAGAATTTCGCATGTGGCAGACTCTCATAAAAAACTTAGAGCGAGCGAGTGTGCCTTAGTGTAAAGTCCACATCACTGGACCACTGATCACTGGAAGATGCTCAGAGGCTCTGTGGGGGGAGTCAGTAAGGACAGCATGTGTCAGCTGGAATCCCCACAAGTTACTCCAAGCCCCACATACGCTGCAGTGAGTGTCGACAGACAGCTTGAGCAGCTTTGGATTTGTCTCGCACAAGAGCCAGGAATCTCCTCTTGGGTCTTTGGCACAGAGGTGCCCGCTGGCCCCATCCACTACACCAGGCTATGCTGGCCTGTCGCACAAGGACCACTTACATGGCTATTATGGGTTTGCTTCCAAGTGTCTTCCAAAGCCCCTTTGACTTGCTTCCAAGTGTCTTCCAAAGCCCCTTTGACTTGGAGCTCAGCCCACTGAGGGTGGTGGGGCCTCAGGAGACGAGTTGGGTCACTCACTGAGTGGGCGCCCTCATGGGGACACAGGCAGAGCCCCTCCCTCTGCTTTCCAGCCACCATGACCACAGCCCCAAGCAACAAAGCCCTGTATCCATGAGACAGAACCTGAGACTGTGACCTTGGATAACCTTTCTTTCTCTTCAGCTGATTATCTCAGGTGTTTGTCCCTGGTCACCAGAGAGGGCCAGGAGACACTGGCACTGTTTGCCATCAGTTCCTCAGTCAGGTCCTGTGGGCTGTCCTAATCTGTACTACACACCATTTTGTCTTAGGGGAATCTACACACACACACACACACACACCCCTTATGACTGAGTCATCTCAGCCTCCCCTTAGCCCCAAGTGCTGCCTTCCCTTCCTCACCAGGAAATGGGCACAGAGCCAGAGCTGGCACTGCCCTGTGACCAGTCTCCAGCTGCCCAGGAGTATAAATGTCCCCTCCTGCCAACTCGGAAGACACACCAACACACAGAAAATAGGTCTGGAGGTTCCTCAGAGGGATGGGTACCTAAATACCAACATGGTCCCCCCCTTATGCAGGAGGAATGCCCCAGTGAGCACCTATGGGTGGGACTGAACCCTGTGTGTACATACCTCAGATACCGTGTAACTTACGAAGCACAGCAATATACTATAATAAGTTTTACTTTTTTTTTTTTTTTTTTTTTTTTTTTTTAGCACTGGGGATTGAACTCAGGGCCTTGCGCTTGCCAGGCAAGCACTTATTCTACTGAACCATCTCCCTGGCCCCAGCAATATACTATAATAAAAGCTACTTAAAACTTACCAATTGTTTCTGGAATTTTCTATGTAATATTTTTGAATTGCAACTGATCTCAGATAACTGGAGCTGCGGACGGGGCTGTTACCCTCCCAGAAGGACCACTGTCACCAGCCGTGCTGCCTGCTCTGAGTCACCACATGGCTGAACTTCTGTTATAAACTGCTCGGGGATCCGTGGTACCCAGAATGCAGGCTCATACACACCAGGTACTCTGGGATAGCAGCTTGTGTTTTGTCCCTGACCTTTCAAACAGGTCCACATATTAACAAAGAATCAACATCTAAATAGACTTTATTTTTATTTTACTTATTTGGACAGAAAAGAAAATTCATCAGCTGTCATTAGTCTCCCTAGGTATTGGAAACACATGAACTCAGAAATAGTGGACCTTGTAGAAAAGCATCACAAATTAAAAATATATTTCTCCATGTGGTAAAAGTGCTTTCAATCCAATTAAAGGGCATGTCAAGGGTGTTTCGAAACATAATCTAAAATTTGGCCTACGATCCGTGGCATCAAATTCAAACCACAGGGTGGGGTCCGTCACCGATCAGGTGGGGGAGTAATGCGGAACTGGGAGCATGCTGCCGGCACCCCTGGGGGAACCACGCGTGAACAAGGAGAAACGTCCCAAGCCTGAGTAGAATAGATTCTGCGTCTGTAGAAATGAGGTGGTTACGTAAACAGGGTTGGAGGGGGATCAGATAATTCAGAAGCCCCTTGTTCTTGGGGTGGGACGGTAAGGCCCCTCAACCACCTGCAGGAGGGCTGCGAAGAGCCCGGGTCTTGGGGGATCCCCTTGCCCACCCTGGAATCAAATAACGCCCAACCCAGGATGTGACCACAGCCCCAGGCTCTCCAAGGCCAGCTGCACCTCTCAGAGCAGCAGAGGCTGCTAGGGTCACTGCATGGACAAGACTATTAGCAGAGGGTCCTCCGGAGAGAACTGTGTTTCAGAAATGCTACGTAGGCTTTGAAAGCAAGTAACTCTGCCAACCATGACATCTGTGGCAAAGCTCGTGGCCTGCAACCATGGTGTCCTGGGAGCCAGTGGCCCTTCTCCCCTGCGGCAGGCACAGACATAGACTGTGGTCATGCAAGGGATAGTGGGGGTGCAGGCAGGAGAGGGGGCACCTTTCCCTGTTACAGTAGACCTTAAGCGACAGTAAGAAAATAACCTGAAGATATATTTAAAAATAAAAAACACCATCATCCTTCGCTGCAATTCTTGGCGGCTCCCTCACCGCCATCCCCACCACCCCCCGAGAGGACAGGAGTGGACGCTCGCCACTCCATCTCTGTGTGTTAATGGCACCGGTTGTGTTTCTTCTTCCGAGAGACAGTTAAGCTCCTGGCAGGAGGCGGTTGCTGGAAAATTTCCTCGTCCCTGACACCTGTGCCTTGCCAGCTTGTTCCAGCTCTGTGCGCTCCTGCATGACCTTGAGTGTGTCACCCTACAAGGCAGGCGACGTCAGCATGCCAGGCTCATCGTTTGTTGATGCCTTCTGTGGCCACAGCCCGCCCTCTGGTCACCTGCATTCTGCCCCACAGGCTCTGTGGGTGTCTGAAGATGGACAGGGCACTTGTGAAGGAGCACACTCTTCATACTCGGGGTCTCTGGTGGCAGGTGACGGTGATAGCAAGCTCCCTTCTCCTCCTCCTCCTGCCATGCCTGGGCCTGCCTGGTCTCAGGGGGCGGGCGACATGTCCTCTAGGCCCAGCAGCTCCCTGACAAGTCTCTCCCCAAACTGTGCCCGGCTGTACCTGCTCACGTGGTAGGCATCTGACATCTTGTACAGGATGTAGGCATTGTTGACAGCGATGCTGATTGCAAACCAGAACACCTGCTGCCAGGTCTTGTTGGGTTTGTGAGAGATGAAATACCTGTGGGCAAGGAGCCGAGAAGGAAGACCATACAGCATGAATGTGGAGGAATGCCCAGAGGCCCAGGACCCAGAGATGGACGGTCACAGGCTTTCCTGGAGGTGGGGGGAGGTGATGGTGGAGGGTGTCTCAGGACTAGGGTAGGGTGGGGCGGCGCCTGGGGCTATCACAGTGAATTCTACTAAGACAAACACAGGAAAATAACACCTCTCGGGGTGGACTAGGGCCACTGCAAAGCTGGACAGTAACGCAAGTGTCCTGGGACAGCTCACAGCATGGCCAGTCCTGCCAGGCCACTGCTTCCCTATCTGCGAACATGCTCCAGGGCTCCTCCCTACCCCACTATCCCACAGCTCAGGCCTACGAGTTCCTTCTTGCCAAGAGTGCCCTCACTGCCCACCTGCCCACCTGAGCCTCCAGTTGCTGTCTCTGCTCACTGTGTTCATTCTTCACCCATGCGTCCACCTCTGTGCCCACCCTCTGTGCCCACTATAGGGCGCTTGAAAACCAGGATTCTCTGTACCCCACCATGCACAACATGGAGCAGGCATCCACAGTGTAGCCTGAGTAAATGCCAGTTTTTCTGTAACAGCCTGTGGAAACAGCCAGGACCAGGCATGGAGCACCTGGCTCGTGTCCCTGGTGTGGATTCCATCTGCAGCTAGGAGAAGGTGTGTAGAGAGCACCTGGCCCTGCTTCTCCCTCTCACCAGGAACAGGGCAGGAGGTGTGGGTGCCCCTCAAGGAGCAGACAGATTTCCCCTGGGCCCTAGGACACTGTGGTGGGGCTGCGTGGATGGCATGGCTCGTGCTCTGAGTGTCCTTTGTCTACATACTGCTGTGTCCTCACCACAGTCCCCCAAGTCTCAGGTACCTGTGTTAGAAAAACTCAAGGACTCACAGGAAAAGCCCTGCGCTGGTGCCTCGGGGTCTCTAGGCTTTGGGGAGACATGCCTGCACTGAGGGGGACACTTGGACAGTGGATGAGAGAGGAGGTCATGGGCTTCACAGAGGTGAGTAGTGCAGGCTGAACCCAGGGCTCTCTATGTACCCCAGGTCCTAGAACCCACATGGATGCAGCTGCTGCCTCTGCAATGCCCCTGCCATGGCGGCACTGCCTCCATCCAAACATCTGTGCACTTACTTGCTGTACTTGTCATCGTATCTGCAGATGTAGCTGAGGTGGGCGGCAAAGGCCTCTACAGCCAGGGGACAGGGGATCTCCCCACTTCTCCTCTTAATGATGACCCCTGCAGGAAGACAGTGCTCAGTCCTGCCATTGCCCAAGCCACCTGTGAATGGGACTGCAGGCCCCTCATGGCAATGAAGAGAGGGTGAGGAGTGCCTAGGGTCTTCCATGGACCTAGGGTCAGGGCCTCAGAGCTTGGGGAGTAAGGGTGCAGGGACAATGACAGACTCAAAGGCAGCTTCGAGTGGCTTGGGGAGGTCAGGATCGAGACCCAGCTAAGCTGGAAGAAGGAAGACGGAGGCTGCCTGCCAGGGGAGGTCAGGAGGACTGAAGCCGCCTCTGCCTGCTTCCCCTAGAGCTGGGATCCAGGCTCAGAAGAACAAGGAGTCTCACCTGTTTCATGTTCTCAGGACAACTGGGGCCCTGGCGCCCTGGGGGCAGGAGTGGAGGACGCCTCTCTATACCTATTCACTGCTCAGATATGGCCACTCACTCTAGCAGTCTTTTCTTCTGGACAATCCCCAAGTCCCACCAAGAGAGCCATGAGTGGACC
This sequence comes from Ctenomys sociabilis, assembly GCA_004027165.1. Taxonomy (NCBI): domain Eukaryota; kingdom Metazoa; phylum Chordata; class Mammalia; order Rodentia; family Ctenomyidae; genus Ctenomys; species Ctenomys sociabilis. The sequence goes on along the minus strand of PVKA01018073.1, from coordinate 1,787 downwards.
AGTTGCCCTCTGTGCTCTGCTGCCCCAGCTGCTGCTGGGCACCTGTGTCTGGCCTTCCGTGACACTGTCCCTGCCTTCACAGGCCACACGGGAGACGCCTGTCCTTAGAGCCATGCATCCTTGATTCCTTCCCCCTTCCCTCATCTGCCAGGTTTCCACAATTACAAGATCTCCCATTCAAGCACCTTCACCTGGGGCCAGACCTGTCCTGCTCCTCAAGCGTCACGAGGAACAGGTGAGGAGTTGAGTGGGCACAGACCTGCAAGCCTAGCTGAGCTTGGGCCTTTCCTTTCCCCTAGAAGTAGTGGCACTTCCCATGAGGGACACTTGCAGACCTGGGAACACTGGGGTGCAGGCTGCGTCCCTGCAGCCAGACAGCCCGGGCCTCGCAGCTGGAAGTCCTGTGCCCCGCTGTGCTCAGGCTCCAAGTGCAGCAGCAGATGTGCCGGCCACCACTGCCCGTGCAAGCAACAGGCCAGGACAGCGTACGGCCGTGGACGTCGTCTGGCCTCACCATGAAGGTGAACTATGTGCGCCACAAGGGTGGAGTCATCAGTGTTTCCCTTGAGGGAATAAAATCTTTATATTAAAACATATTCATCATAAATGACAACAAAAGGAAAAACCACAGAAAAAATGTCTAGGGGCAGAAAAATCTGCTTTCAGAGATAATGAGAAAAAGATAAAAGCCTTTTCTCAAAAAAAATGTAAAGACTGTGAAGAAAATAAGTACAACACACACACGAAGAAATGCCCAAGCTTCTCCGTGGTCACAGCAAAGTGTATCCTAAAGTTGGTATCCCAAACAATCAAGAACAGCTGGGTGAGACGGCCCAGGAGAGGCTGAGGCAGGAGGACTATCATTGTAAGCCCAGCCCAATAAATTTAGTAACTTAGAACCTGTCTCAAAACAAAAAGGTCTAGGGACATAACTAAGCATAAAGGCTCCACATTCAGTCCCCAGTATGATGGGGGAATAAAGGGTCTCTCTTCGAGTATCCCATGGCAAATAGCACAGTGTGGAGGAAACAGGCCATCAGAAACATAGCAATGTCCCTGCCCACTGACACCACACTGCTGTTTTAGGTTCACCCAAAGATTCATACGTGAAGTCGCTCAACACACCATTACACATATCGGAAAAGAACTATCCATGAATAACGACCAAAATGGATGACAGATATTGGGAAGTAGGAAGAAAATGTTCAAAGGGGGAGAGGAGAAGGGAGGAGGCAGAGGGAAGGGGAGGGAAGGAAGAGGAAACAGAAGGGAAAGTAGAAACAAAGCTTTTGTAAAGGAGAGGAGGAAGGGAGTGGAGGGCACTGGGACAGGGAAAGGGGAGTCAAGATACATGGGGCACAGGTACAAATTCCCTGTGATTGGCCCAGAGATAGCTCAACAGCCTTAAGTGCCTGCCTGGCAAGGACAAGGTCCTGAGTTTGATCCCTGGTACAAAACAAACAAATTCCCTATGAGGAACGTGACCAGTATATAATTCAACAGTGTATCAATAAAAGTAATTTTAAAAAAAGAAAAATAATCATGAACAGAATCAGTAAAGGCAGGGCATCTCCAGCAGGCTGATCACTACATAGACTTTTTAAAATTACATGTCTGAAATATGTTAAAAAGAAAACTCACCACATGCCCCACCAGCCCTGCCCTTACACATGCTGAGCCAGCCACAGTGACCTGGCATGGTGGTGCACACCTGTAATCCCAGCCCTGGAGAGGCTAAAAACAGGAGGATCATTATGGATCCAACCCGCATAGACCCTGTACCAAAT